>JBCAUI010524121.1:0-11707 GCA_038406195.1 Haplosyllis anthogorgicola | reverse complement strand
TATATCGATATCCCGCTTATATCGATGCTATTTTCCCGCACCAAAAATATCGATATATCCGGGGACAAGTGTATATTCTTTTTCTTATGGTGGAAAGTCTTCCAGATGCTCTATTGATTGTATTTATTATTCTTTTTATGATGATAAGTTCTGTAAATTACTTCAGTAAGTTTTCTTATTTAGAAACTACATTATGGGAAAGAGAAACTAGTTCAAATATGGTGGATCCAGAATAACAATTCCATGAAAAGAGAAACTAGTTCAAATATGGTGGATCCAGAATAACAATTCCATGAAATGTCTTCATTTCCTACACTTCAAATGAAAACTTTTCTCAAAGAAAGTTTGCACGCTAAAATGTATCACATGAATATTTATTTTACATACTTTAAATACAAGCAATTTAACAAAAATAAACAAATTGGCTTATTTTAGCCAATATGGCCAAATTTGGCCAATTTGTCTGTAAATGTACATGATCCCTAACTGCTGTCTGTCCAACTTGTTTGGTTAAAATCTGCATTTTATTTCTTGCTTTAAAGGGCCAATGAAAAGGTCAAGTTTAATTTTTTTGTTTTTAATAAATGTACCATCACTTGTAGATTCAATTGAGAGGTACTCGTGTTTCAAGTGATATAATTATCTTAAAATTTCAAACAAAATGCCATAATGTTTAATTTAATTGACTTTGAAGGTAAGTTTTTGGGCATCCCATTACTAGGCACCCCTTGTTCCAGTACTGGTCAGGCCCATCCCAATACTGGGCAGGGTGTTTGAGGTGATTTTTTCACCATATTTGTTACAATTATAGAAATAAACACAGATAAGCATCATACATTTTTAACATTTAATGAGACACATTAAAAATGCATGCAAGTATTTGGTTCAGCAAATAGTGGGTTCGTGAGATCAGTTGTAAGTTTCGGTGTTCCAGTACTGGTTGAGTGACTCTGTAGTATAGCCCTTCCTGGTAAATTTAAACCTTATATTTAGCCAATACAGCCATTTTACTTAACCCCAGAGATAATTTTGTGCAGCACATACCCAGAGTAATAATTTCTTACTTTGTTCTGTTGTCTTTTAGCAGCTCAAGTTGTAACCTTAATTTTTAACCAAATCACGTTTTGTATACCAAATTATACAGAATTTTCCCCTCTAATGCCATGTAAAATATGATAAATATTGATTCCTATGACTTGGAGATTGAGGTTCAAAAATGTCCCAGAACTGGGTGTGGTACATATTATCAAGCCCAGTGCTGGGACACTCAATTATATGGATATGAAATAAAATATAGATGAGTCTTATGTGTGAGGAATTGTTCCGTCGAAAGTTTTGACACCAGGTTTTAATCAAAATGCACAGTTTTATATCGTACGTCCGCAATAGCTCCGACTCTCCAATTTGTAAACATTAGTTTTTTTCCGACAGAAAAATTACACTTTTACATTTTACCAACTATTTTGGTACTAACCTCCTAAATATTTTTAGGTACCAAAATACCTCTCAGAGAAATGGACGCAGGCAGATGGTACTGGAGAAGTGGGAAAGTTACGAATTAACAAACCAAGGTATGATGGCCGCTTAAAGCCTTTTCTAGATATGAGACGACAGTAAACCTACATGTAGATCAAACTGGTAAACCTTATGGAGCATAGTCAGAAAACTAGTGGTTAACTAGCCTATTTAACTGACAGAATATTTAAAGAAACTAAGAGCTAAAGAAGAGCGTTATTTTTGTGGCAATTTTTGCGTGTAGTGTTAGTGGACACTTAATAAGTAAACTCTTAAATACATGTAACTGAGTGTGTTTAACTCGCGACCTTTTTGTTTGACTCTATCCTTTTATTTCAGAATAGCCGGCGGTAAACCTGAAGTGGTATTTTCGCTGAACGAGCACTTATCCAAACCGTTGTGTGAGGCTGGTGAGAACGTGGCGGTACCTAAAGAGCACAAGTTCGTCATGACGGGCATCACGAGTCAACAACTCTCCGTTCTTGCTCAACACCCTCATCAAGGTCAGTAGATTTGTAGTGATGGGCTAAGGAGTCTCCATGTAGCTGGTGTGCTAATGAAAATTCTATCAAAATTTGTAAAATACAAAAAATCTCAAAGGAGATAAAGACAATTTGGGCTGGGGGTGGTGGTGGGGGGCGTGTCCCAGGGTCCAGCCCGTGGATCGACCTCAGCACATGTGCTGATATTCAGTTCATATTGATGGTGTTCTGATGACTAGATGGAAGTGTCTTATAAACCCGAAAGGGTTGACTACAAAGTGACATGGAGGACACTATCATAATCATTATACATGTATTTATTGTATTTCCTTGTTGTAGATGGATTGAGACTACCATCGGGAGAAATACTATATGGTAAGTTAATATACATATCAGGAACAAGAAAATAAAGTGAAATTCAGGCAGACCGGATGAAATTTTGTTTTAAACAAATATCATTTGTAACAGTCTCTGAGTGAATTTAAGTGTATTAGGAATAAAAACGGATTAATAAGTGTTTAAACGTAAGCTGCTTCATATTTTCAGATAAAGTGGCATTAGAAGGAAAAGTTATACAACGTGCAGAGTGCCGTCCATTGGGTGATGCCAGTTACATGAAACTAAAAAGGTAGGTCAGAATGGAAATCTGAATTTCTTTCCGTTGGCCACTCGTGTAGTTTACAGTGTGATTAAGAAAGCAGATATACATGTATTCTTGTTTCATCCATCACGCTGCCAATGTCACAGGAAGGTCCAATGCATGCTATTTTAAAAAAAAAAAAAGTAAATTGTCTTCTTGAGTTTGTTGAG
The DNA here is from genome assembly GCA_038406195.1 of Haplosyllis anthogorgicola. NCBI lineage: Eukaryota > Metazoa > Annelida > Polychaeta > Phyllodocida > Syllidae > Haplosyllis > Haplosyllis anthogorgicola. The sequence goes on along the minus strand of JBCAUI010524121.1, from coordinate 8,900 downwards.
CATCAGTCCTTTGGCCTGACCGTAGGGGCATGTGCATGAGCATGTAAGTTCACGTAAGTGGAACACACCTTTAATCACAGTTGCACTTCTGGTTTTAAAACGTTATTGTTATTTGCATTGCAGGATTCAGCTAGAAAAGGATAACCAACCACAACGAGAAATTGTCCGACTGGACAGAGTGGTTCAAACCTACAAACCAGTGTCTGCGCATAGCTTTAATGTACGTATTTACAGTGTATGCAAATTGTCTGTAGTTAAATTACCATATTGTCTTTAATTATGGAAGCAGATGTTGGGATCATATTTTGAACGGGCGACTGAATTTGGGAAAAATAGTCTGGCGGCTAAACCTCATTTAAATGTCTCCTATGTTGAGGGTAAAGTCATGTTCAATGAGAAAATACATGTTTTAGACATGATATACAGACGATAAAAATATAATTTCACCAAAACTAAACTACACGTACAATATTTTTCCTCAAGAAAAGTTCTCACTCCTTCATTTAAATTTACTTCTAATACATGTACATGTAAGTTATTTGGAGAGTTAATTTATGGATTTGTTTTAACTAGTTGCAACAAGAAGCTAAAAAGAAAGAAGACGGGAAGAGAGCTCGACTTGACAAGGACAAGGTTCAGGAGATGCTGTTTGCTGCATTTGAGAAACATCAGTATTACAACATAAAGGATTTGGTCCGCATAACACAACAACCCATCGTGAGTATTTGTTGCCCTTTATCTCGTTCCCAATATTTATACCTGTTAGTAACCACAGTAAAACAAACCTGTAAGTTGAACAGGTTTATGGCCACTGACCACTGCTTGAAAAGTAACCAGTAAGAAATGTTTATGGCTGCAAGAGATAATCACATCATTGCCATTCTTAAAAACCTCCATTATGTGGTTTCTACCATGACAGAAATTACCAGTCTTGGAAACTGCACTGCTTAAAATTTCACAGATTCGAAATCATTGTATCTCTGATACATGTTTGTTATTTCAGACGTATCTAAAAGAGATCCTGAATGAAATTTGCACATATAACATGAGAGCGCCTCACAAGAATATGTGGGAACTCAAACCGGAATACAGACATTATAAAGAAGAGACCACTTAGCAGACCACAGGACAGAAGTTGGAATATATCCAGGGACAGTGACAAGTGACGAGGTTAACATTCCACGATAATGTGCAAACTTGCATCTCGTCACATGGCGGTTTAAACATGGCGGTTTCCTTGTGATGCGGTAAAACCGTTTTAATTCTGAGAAGACACGTGCTTAACACGGGCAAGGCTCAGGAAGTGACGTAAAACGCAAATTATGAAATATAGTGCTAAGTATATTATAAAATATATATCAATTACGAGCTTAACGAACTAATAAGTATTTTTCACAACAAGGATATTACAAGATGTAAACCTGCAATCCGTTGCACTGTGGGTACGACATCTCTTAATGCCAGTTGCAGTTTGTGTGGCCATTTCTTACGAAGTGTCGTAGGTAGGCATGCAACATGTTGTTTTATGTGTTATTCTGAATATTGGAATCCAAGTATTGAAGGCCATCACAGATGTAACAAAAGGGAATATCTCGGAAATAGCATTCCCTGTGCAATTTTGTAATGTAACTCGGTTGAATCAAATCAACCCTCTGTTATCTCTGCCATTTCTTGACCATGTTGCTATCTTCTATAAACTCAGCCCGGTGTACTTGAAAAGTTAACATGTTTGGAAGTAAAGCAGAAAATCTCAAGTTTTGCTTAATTTAACTTTATTTACAATTGTATATGAGACAATATTTCTCTTCATGGCTTTTTACAGAAGCATGTTCTTATCACATCTAAGACAGTAACAAGTTACAATCGTGTACTGTATTGTAAATTCATTGTACAGTGCAATCGACGCTACTAGACTACAAGCTTCATGTCCACATTAAAAGGTATCGGTTAAAACATCCATGGTCACAAAGCTGACATGAAAAACTGCTTTTCCAAACTTGATCTTGATTAGAAACTTGAAAAAATTATGCAAAATGTCGCACAATCACTACTGCGCGTGTAGACTACCACAAGCTCATTTCCTCGGCAGTCTTACTGCGTAAGTTGTGTCTTCACGTAATACAAAATACTAGAATATGCAATAAATCCGTGCTGCATGGATAAAGGGTATAAAAAATCTGACGCGTTAAAAAAAAACCTCCCATCAAGTGCCTCAACAAATCGACGGACTTCAGTAAGGTCCCATTCGTCCTCTACCTGAAAGTGACAGGAATGATTTAAAATTGGCTTTTTGTCTCCAGCTCCTGTATGTTTTGATAATTGTACAAGTTACGATGTACTCTTTGGTTTCAGAATGAAATTAATATTGCAAATTTGCATAAAAGTAGCTTTTCCTTTTTCAGTAGTTTATGGTTGGTAAAATATACCAACATTAGCAACATCTGGAGCAGTTGCTCTTTTGTATTTGTCAATATGTAAGGTTGTGAGATGACCTATCACAGATGACTTAAACAGGGGTACCAGTGATCCCATAAAATCGCACGCTGGTTTTAAAGAAAGGACAGCAACGATTGCCATCAGAATGCTTTTTTTTTATTCTTTGCATACAACTCTGAAATCACCACAAAACGTGCGCACAAAGAAAAACGTACCTCTTCCCCTACCGAACCAGCCTCCCTGACCACCTCTGTGGCTCCCATCGAATCTGCAATGCAAAAAAACGAAATACCTTAAATCTTTGGGATTTGTACACCTCTCTCCGTCAATAAATTAACTACAAATTTAAAGAGATCAGTCTCGGACGTTTGCTACTTAACATGTTTATGATTCGTCTCTCATCAAGTGGCTCTTTGCAACAAGAAGCAATATGACAGAACTAGTACAACAAGCGTACCTGTTGTAACCACCATCACCGTAACCTCCGCCTCTAAATCCTCCCCTTCCGTATCCACCTCCCTGTGGTGAAAAGCACACATTTCATTACAATTACCAATATTACAACAAATGAGTACTTTAATCGAAGTTTTTCTTCCTTTTATTTATTTATTTATTTTTGAAATACAGTGAAACTTCCTTTGGTGTAGTTTCTTTTGGACGACCAACCTCTCTTTCCAAGGCCATCTGAGTTACACAGAAAACCCTCCCTTGCAAGACCACCACCCCATTGTGATCAACATTGTACCACTTTACCAAATATGGGTGATTGCCCAAAGGAAGGTCCACATCGGTTAACTCTATTAAACACCTTGACTGGTAATTTTATACCCAAATCTTTCGATATGAGTACAATGTTAATCACTTGATTCACCAAAATGCCGAGAATATATTTAAGCTTCGTACGTTCATGTGCTCAATTTTGTATTGATTATCACCGTATGACCTTTCTATCACACAGATTATTCCAAAGATGAAGAGCCGACTCACCCTATTGAGACTTCTTGTGTTAAAGTTGAGGATTTTCTGTGAGAGAACGTTCGATACATGTAGCGCCGCTGATGCCTCATCTGGATTATTTATTTCACAACATGCCTGCAATCAGTTACATCACATTTTATTGAAATTAACAACTGACAGCATTGGTTGATCCAACGGGGGCACCACCCCTGTGTGCCTCCTCCAACGACCAAAATCTTCAATTTTCATAGAGTTTTGGAGAAAACTAGCTAAAGGTGCTCCCTCCAACCTCCTCAAGGTGCTGCGGTGCCCCTGGTCACAATGCGCATTCATAAACTAATAGTTAAAATTCAAAATGCCAGTTGCTATGGAGTTAGCACTTCACACTGCGTTAACCTGAGTACCCATCAGTACTGTCAGTGAGAAGAAATTTTCTTGAAGAATAAATAGCATGAAATTGTTTTAAGTATTACTTACTATTAACGGCATGATGTCAGAAAACGTTACTCCATTTTGCATCACTTGATCGATAATCTACAACAGTAAATAGAGTGTGTGCTCATTAGGATGTGTACAGTAAAACTCCTCATTTACGGCGACTCTTCTTTACGGCCACTCCTGGTTTACGGCCATGTTTGCTCCAAATGTTTTCTTCAAAACTAGCAAAGTGGAGTCATCCTTTACGGCCACTCCTAATATACGGCCAAATTTAACGGGCAAAATAGGTGGCCGTAAATGAGGAGTTTTACTGTACTTTTTTCAGCTAATATCATTTTGTCCTTACTCAAAACACGTTTGTAGTAGTAACGTGAAAAGAGAAAAACAAAACTGTTTCAGTTTACAATTGTTTGTTTTCATAATTGATAAGAACATTTGATACTCACATTACCCATGGATTCTTGTCCTAATAAAAGAAAAATGAAAGTGTACAGTTATTTCTTTTTTATAAATAAAACACATCACTATTTTAAGTACAATTTAAAGTTGCTAACTTTTAGACTAGGTTTTTTTCCGTTGCGATCTACATGTTTTTTATTATGTCAAATGTGTACAGTAGGATCTCTTTTGTGTGATACACAAGCAAAATAAGTATATTGGATTGTCACTCAATGGGTTAAAGTTACACTTCACCCAAAAATGTGTCGTGTCGCTCAAAAGAGGTGTCGTAAAAGGAAGGTCCTGCTGTACATTACAGAATGGTAGGATTAAACTTACCACCGTACTGTCTGATCATTGTTCTTCTTTCGTTTGCAAACGGGTCAATGTTTAAGGAAACTTTTATATTTTCAATCTGTGGCCCTCCTGGAAACACAAACAAAACAAAACTGAAAATGTGTACAAAGTCCTTGAAATGTTTGTCTGGAAATGAAATACAGAAGTTACTGAGTCGGGTCACTTTAACTCTAGTGCACAATCTTGCCCTCTTTCCCACCACCAATCAAACGATGTCTTCCCTCAGACTTATGGGCCAAGTCCTGCAGCGCATATTCAAAACCCTTAACACATGGGCAGCTACAACGCCACTTCTTTAGCGTTAGCCTCACTGGCTTAACTGTTACGTTGGTGCGTTCAGGACGGTGCATTTGGGTTTATGAAAACGCACTGTTGGTCTAACATAAAACACAACCGTTTCATCTCATTTCACAATTACCTTCTAGTTCTAGGATTTCTTTTGCAATTTTCTCTGCCGCCAACTGCTTTTCCGCCTTTGTCTTTTCGTCTGACACAAGGTAACATTTCTCTGGGTAGGCTTGTTGCTGAAAATCAAATTCAATATCAATGATCAATATCCCTGATGAAAACTTAGTTGAAACTGCAGTTGGAATTTCAAATACCCTAATAAAATTCGAATATTGGCTCAATAAAGAACAAATAGGCCCAAAACCATGGCGTTTTAGTACTTTTTCCGCGTGAAATTCAATATCACAGGTACATGTATTATTTCCACATACGGTACCTTTGTATTACTTTTTTGTTTTAATTTGCTTGTACTTTTTCCTTTGTCTGCTTGAACATGTATTTCATTGAAATAGCATACACTAGTAAGTACATGATACACATGACAATGCATTTAAAACTTCCTGTTGAAACTTTATAATTTTCTTTATTTTGTTGCAAATAAACGTTAGCTTTAATAACGAAAGGAATCCATGATTTTTATTGTAATACTCACCAGATATTTGTACCGATGTGACTTTCCAAAACAGTGTGAAATGACATATCTGCGCTCAAGAATGTCTTCGCACAGGTTACACACGTATTTCGGACTTACACGAGGGTCATCATCTTGAAATTCGACCAAGAACTGTAGGCCTGTGAATATAATCATCAATGAATAAAATAAATAAAGATCAGGCTCCATCAGTGGTACTTTAGCTGTCTCAACATTTTAAATTTGTCCAAAAAAAAATGACCACAAATTGTGCCAAAACTACACTGAAATTATCATGTGACCCCCAGAAAGAAGAGGTATGAAACAGCAATAATTTGACCATATTTTGTTTTATGCCTGACCCTCAAAATGATAAAGAGACCCTATAAATTCGGACTGTCCATGGGACAGAATGTATCCCAGATTTAATACGTAGCGGCAACACTGTCAATTTGTTATTGAATAGGTGAATTTTAACTCGAATAAATTTGATGATTTTAAATAAAATATTTTAACAGTTTTCTACCTATCAGAGGTTCTTTAACTTCTTGTAATGTTTTTGTGATTTTAGCTCTGCGATCCTTCACTCCAACCTTACCAACAACTTTCACTGAAATTACAACTGTTATATTCATCATTCTTAATCTGAACTGAATCTACAACAACAGGTTTAGAGTTATAATAGCATTACATATTTCTTCATGATTTATAAATTTTCATGGGGCATTATTGAATTGGTACAAGTACCATATAAATTAAAATTTTAACTCCTTTACAATTCACAAAGATGGAAATGGGCCTTCTCCAAAAAGCAGCAGAACTATAATTTTTTTAAAATTTCACAACTGTTCCCATTGACAGAAATTGGGCACATTTTATAAGAAAAACCGGACTTCCGGCCATGGCCATGAAATTTCCATCTCTTAATTTACAAAGATTATTTTAGATTAACTAAGCAACAATTATTACAATGCCTTTAAGGGAAATACTTTCCCATAAACACTGACATATTTACACCGTGATGGGAAATATTTTCCCATTTCAAACCCATATTACAGAGACTTCTCCAATGTTCTTGTCTGTTTGGGAAACAATTTCCCATTCTGTGTCAACTCACCGCCTTGCTCTCGTAGAATTAAATTCTGCAATGACACATAAACAAAATAGACACAATGGGATAAACCCCAGAGGTCAAGTAAACATGATTTCTTTATGTTCAGTAAAGTCTGCATGCTTCCTTTCTTGCGAATTTACGGAAAAAACAAACTGATGGATCCAGGGGGTGGTGCCAAAGGTGTTTGCTGCCTCTTACAGATCAAATTTCCTTTATCTTCCATTGGCGGATCTAGGGGGCGCGGGAGGTGTGCCACCCTCCCCCCCACAGCCCAAAATTTCTTCATTTTCATGCAGTTTTTGGGGATTTTTGCACAAAATTTGGGGCGCCCCAAGGTTGGCGCCCCCCTACAAGAAATCCTGGATCCGCCACTGTTTTCATTAGGGTTTTACTTATATTTCACAATTTTTAAAATGAATTTTGATAGGGTGCCCCTCCTGTGGGAAATCCTGGATCTGCCACTGATTATTTTCTTCCCGTTTTAAGTTTTTTGATGAAATATTCGAATGCATATATACATTAGCAGACTTCACTGTAATTATAAGAATAACAAAAATATCCCGAAACGTTAAGTAAATTTACATGTCAATGCGTTAAACCCTTCGAACACAAATAATTTTTCTATTTTTACTCCTTGTAGTAATTATCAACTGTCTCGCACCACCGATCAGGAGACATACCCGCGCATGTGCTTTTCCTTTCAGATGATCTTGGTAGTTTACGGGTCCGGACGTCCAAATATCACACACCTCACACATAACACGTTCCACCTTTGGTCTGTCTGTAAAATATATCAAAGAGTGTCCTAAATTCCATGTTTAAGTATAAAGTTGGATTTTTTAACAGTTCTTTAGCATATAGTTGTCTTGATATAGCATACAATCTAATACAACTATTTTTCGTGGATTGAGTCACATCACAAAATGGCGACGGCAGACTTATATGACGAAAGGACCGGGAACCAGTCTGAGTCCTGTAATGGGGACCCGAGCGAAGATGGGATGGGCGAGAAATGTACAATTGAACGAGATGGCTTGCCAGCGCAGGGTCTCTAGTTCGACATAAACTGCGGTTTATTTTTAATTTCACAGTCCAGAATCCCACCCGACAACTCACCTGACCCTGGTGATGTATCCCTCAGGTGAGCCATCACCTCTTAGTATATGGGATGAGTATCTGATGTAAATGTTACACTTTACTCCTCCCACAATAAGTTGATACCAATTTTACACCTTAGTATTCTGTATCAAATTTACTGAACTTACCACCTTCAAGGTCTCTTTGCGGTGAACTTTCCCCCGATTCTGTTGTCTCGTTTTGTGCTGTGTCCATTTGCTGGAATGTGTCCGTTTCCTTTGAAACATAATGTAAACAAATAATCTGAGATGCGAGCATACAACCTTACCTACGGTCCGCAAAAACAAATAATGTAGGACCTCCTTTGAGCGACACTTACACGACACTTTTTGGGTGACATATTCTAGTATTAAATGTATGGAATCATATCTCCTTTGAGCGATAGCCTCCTTTTAATGACACTTTTGGGAAGGAAAAGTTGGGTGTCGCTCAAATAAGGTCGTACTGTACTCAGAAGTGTGGCTAGTTGTCTGCTTTACACCCTTCGTTTAAAAACGATAGTAATGTCTCTAATCGAATGAAAAGTGATCACTATGCATTGAGAGTTACGTACAGCTAATACAAAGTTTCTGTTATTTTAATTATTGAATCGATCACATTACCTGTGTCTCGGATTCTTGTTTCGGTTGTGTTGAACCGGCCTCTTCTTCCTCCTCCTCCTCACCAACTTCATCCAGCATTCCACCCTTCTCTCCCATAAGACTGGCCCACTGTAAAGAGTTAAAGGGTTTGTGCAAATTCGATAAGCCGACTGTTGCTGCACATTTACGAGAACCCAACAAGGTAAAATCAAACAGTATGAGCTCAGCAGATACGGTAACAATTCGTGACTCACCTGACATACAGTAAGGATTATATTAATTGCTACACAACAATTTCAAACAGAATTTTGTAAAAATATCACTAATAAGTACATGTACATATTATGAAATAAATCAATACGTTTCAATTTAAATATCTTTCTGCAGCGAACCCAGAGATGCCAACCCTCACGCATTCAGCGTGAGTCTAATGCTTTTGGGACTCAGGCACAGAAAGAATGGAAAAAATAATTTGCTTTTTTATTCATCATGAAAACATTAACCTTCAATAGAAATGTTTCAT
>JBCAUI010524110.1:0-11707 GCA_038406195.1 Haplosyllis anthogorgicola | reverse complement strand
CCTGGCCTTGGCAGCTAGGTGTGATGGCCAAGCTTCCAATCCAGACAGGTCTAACTTCTCCAGGACCTTGTCCTTCCGTTCTTCTTCTGACATGGCATGTTCAGCCGGCTCCAGCTTAATTCCAAGCTCCTCATTCAATCTTGATAGGCTGCCTGGCAGCACAAAGCTCTCTGGGACCTCATTGGTGACCGATACTGTTGCCAAGGGACTACCAGCTTTGATGTGCTGTTCCTCAGCCTTCGTATTCTTGAGGACACTGACCTTCCTGGACCCCCACTTCAACGACATGTATGATGACCAAAATCATATCCCGGGGACCTACACCACCCAGTTCAGAGTAGGAGTACTGAGTAGTACAGGCACCCATTGGGCAAAGTCAGTGTCATTTCTGAGAACATGGGCTACCATGTCTTCATCATAGCCCAACAATCCTTCCACCTGGACCCGGATGACAACATAGCTGACCACATCAAATCGGGCCTCCCCGATCCCCTCTATCAAAGACTCTTCCTCCCACGAAGTAGGTCTGCAAGTGGGTAAACCTTCAAGTTGTGGGCTGCCACATAGCCAGAGGTTATAAGGTTCACAGTCGCTCCAGTGTCCAAGACAGTGAAGCAACACTCGCCATCAACCATAACCCGGCCTATGTTGTTGGTCCCCATCCACTGGCCTATTGCATCTTTGTTTATGTAGGTCGTCTTCCCTTGGTGCCAGTTTAGTTTTGGCCTGCCGCCCCGGGCTGGTCTTTGGCCGGGCCAGGTGGCATTGGTCTCTGTGCTCCCTTTTCTGAACCCCTCAACTCATTTAAATAAGTCTTCTGCAGCTTGGTCTTCTCTGGACAGTCCTGGATGAGGTGCTTGGTTGAGCCACAAAGCACTTTCACTGCTTGTCCTCATACCGGTCCATTGCTCGGGCAAGCCGGGTGTTGACTCCAGATATGCCCAAGTTTTTGAGGGACTCCAACTCAGGGTCTGGCTCCGACCCAGAACCAGAACTATTGCAGGGGGTGCTGGGCATTGCTGCCATGGAGGCCATCCGGGTCTTGTAGGGTTTCCAATCCCCTGTATCACCATTATGGTGATACCCAGCATCCGGCTGTCAATGGTGCCCCTGTCTTTCCTGGCTGGTCTCATGTCTCCTGACCAGCTTGAGGAACTCATCATACATGTAGTTCAGCAGGCTGTCCTGTAAGAACGAGAATGAACTCTTGAAGTCATCACGGAGCCCGCCAAACAATCGATCCTTGGACATCCGGTTGACATCATCATCAGACAACTTGTCAGGGTATCCCTCCTGTACCACTGCTATCATGTCTGTCAGCTGGGTGGCAAACATGGCCTCTGACTCCCGGGATCCTTGCCGCATAGCATAGAGATCCGGGATAAGGGAGTTGTAATCTCCGGATACCTTATACAGGCCATCCAGATGTGCAAGGAGACTGTCCAAAGTGCAGACATTCCTCATCCGGGTGACCCCCTTCAACTTCATTACAGAGTTAAGGATCTGTGTCCAAATGAGGGACTCCTTGAACCCCATATCAACATAGGAACGGACCACGTCCCTCCATATTAAGTACTCAGCAGCTGAGCAGTCTGAGGTCAGCAGTTCCAACCTAATGGTCCCTATACGGTTGCCGCTCCAACTTCTACAGCAAGGGCTCTGGCGATGCTGCCTCTCCAATCGGGGGTTCCGGTGACCTCCCACACTACTATGACTTGCAGAAGAGGCCTCAGACAATGAAGATCAATCTGAGTCATTTCCCCCTCCCCTCCCAATCAGGTGATGGGGGTGGTGATGGGGAGGGCTGATGTCAGTGTTGGCCCTCAGCAGCCCTGCCTGTCCCACAGGCCATGTGTCAGCCCCTACCATCATCACAGGGCTCAGCCGGGGCCACTTTCCTCCCCTTTCCAGTGGGAGGTTTCTTACCTGGGGCTGCACAGGCATCTTCATCAGAACTGGGATCCCGGTGGGGAACTGGTGGTGACCTGGGAGGTCTGAGAGGCCTTCTCATGGCGTATTTGGCCGCTTGTTCCTCGGCTAACCAATTCTGGGCAGCCCTCCTATGTTCAGCCCTGTCATGGGCCTGGTGGATGGCCCTGGTGGCTTGCTGGCAGGCTGCCATTAATGGTACATGGATGGTGTTGAGGTCAATGGTATGCCCGATCCAAAGCCAGTAGCCAGCAGTCAAGTGATCTGAGATCTCAAGGCCATCTTCCTGACTCAGCTCCTCTCCCATCATTCTTCATCCAAAGAATAGGATGGTTAACCGGTTATCCAGGAATACTATTTTGTAGACCTCCGGGACTTCTGCCCACAGGTCCCCCAGTACTTCGGCATTCCACAAGTGCTGGGCTGGGGGATGGAACTCCCCATCAGCTAACATCTCCTGAACTATCAACCGGAGTGCATAACATTGCTCTGGGAGGCCCATCAGTGGGATCCTCCTCCCAGCTTCCATCTGCACTCTGGGAGCTTTCTTGCCCTCAGGATTCACGAGTGTTTCGGTGCCTACTTCTACCACCTTTTCTTCTAGGTTCTCCCTGGTGGTGGTCTCATCACCTCCGGGGTTTTGGTCCTCCATGTTCTTGTCCACAGACAAACCATCAGCATCCATTGTGCTATTGTCACTGCCAATATTCATGTGTTGGGTTGATATGGGTGCTGGGGCCCAAGAAAGTAAAAAGTACTATGGGGTGTTACACTGCTCCATCTGACATGATCAGTCAGTGCCCTCAAATTAGCCACCTACAAGTGGCTCTGCTTCAGGTGTTGGGTCACCCTCGGGATGCCGAGTACCCATCCTTGTTCAGTTGTCCAGTGCTTAGGGTGCAGGTTACAGTCTGCGGTGTCCACAGGAATGTAGATCACAAATCCAGAAAGTGGTCCAGCCCACTCAGCATCGGGCCCACCCAGGGGTGCCAAGTTTGTGACCGATGGCACGAGCCAAGGTTCGGGTGGGACCTCATGTGCGCAGTATACCAGAGGGTGTTAGGCTCTGGACCTCAGTCATTATCCGGAGGTACCAAAAGGGCTGGCAATCCCACAGGATCAACCTATTTGGAGGCTTTATGGGAACTTGACACAATGGTTAACACTATGAAAGGTTGTACAAACTCAAGATGACCCAGACCTATGGGGTTCGGGTCTTCATACGGTGTAATACGGCTAAACGAAAACAAGAGTGTAGGTTACGATTGAAATGTCCTGGTCGAGACAGGAATCCGGGGGTAAGGTGCATGATCTTTACCCAAGGAGCACTCATGGGAGAATGCTTCCAGACCCTAGGGCACAAGCCATTAAATAGGGTCGGGAGCTGAGCTGATGTAGGCTTTGTATTGTCACCATTCCAAACGTTCGATAGTGATGTCACCACGTCTGCGCATGTGCACTGGATGTGATCCCCCAGGGCCTGGAACACCCAGAGGTGTCCTGGCCCGGGTGGATCCAGAGAAGGTAGGGTCCAGATTGGTCTGGAATGGGGTCCGGGTTTAGTAAAAAACACAGAGCCCGACCCCCGGCCGGGTCCGGATCCACTTATTAACACGGACACCGTGACATATATGTCGTCAATTTATGGCCCGATAAAATCATTAACTAAGATTTAAAACTGACACAAAAGCTTTATTTAACTACAGTATAATATCAAATACATTATTTCCAACAATCTTAAACGTTAAAACTGACAAGGAATGATTTCTATGAAAAAAAAGACCTGCGGGCCATGTTAATTCATAAATTCATAACTAACAAAATAAAGCAACAACAAAATTATATTTTCTTCAAAATCAATACTAAGCTTATTTCTGGCTCGTTCATTTCGTTGAACAAGTGGTATTCATAGCTTTCTGTTGGCATTTTTGTTTAAAAGTATGTTTATGATATTTGACAAAAGCGTCGAAGAATATTCTGTACGGCAACATCCAATAAAAGAAAGGTTCATTCGTGGTTTGAAACACATTCTTGAAGTAAAACAATATATTTAAGTTGTGAGAATTTACAATTGTGTAATTGTAAAGCTATCCGAATGCAACTTAAAGATTTTAAAAAATAATCGTCAATATAATTATTTATCAATTTCAAACGCCTATCCTAGCGATTCCACTGCGGGGAAGTAAAACGAAACAGTTTTGAAGCAACAACTTGGCACGTAAACTCGTACCCGTAATAAGTGTCTTTTGCAATAGCTTATCACAGACACTGCTTGGAAATAACATAGTCCTTACAATAAAATTGCGACTTATAAGATAATATATTAAGATATTATTGACACGCTAAATGCTACCATATACGAAAGGACTTAAAACTTGACATACCTAACTTGAAACTTTAATACCTAATTCAACTTCCAATACGGGTGCAGCTTGGTAACCCTCTGTCTCCTGGACAAACCTACTCTCACTGGTTTGTAGCATGGCTGTAGTCTCGGTATGACTGCTGGTACGTCAGGCACGCAAGCTAAAGAAAAACTTACATTAGAAATATTAAACGGTTAACATGTTGACTGTGGTGAGCGCAGACATACGCTGTACCCTCCAGGTTTCAGCACAGCCTGTCACCAGGTTCTAGACAGTAGAACAACCTATGACGCTTAAAAATGGCACTACTAATCTGATTGCAAACAATTAACAAGTTGTATTACATTTTCTAACATACAGTGACAACTCTTCACATTCAAAAGGAAAACATACCATCGTCAAATGAATGGGTGTCTGCTGTAAGTGTTACTGAATCATAATCCACCTTTGTAGTACCTTTCCATCTAAAGCTCCCTCCCAAGGAATTTTCGCCTGGTACATCTGCAAACAAATTAATTGGGCGGTTCCTGTAAACTGTCAATGAAGGGTTTAAGAAATAGTGCTGAATATCTTTCGCTGGCTCAAATACCACGGCCCCTATTTTTAGTTTAGTCACAGAGACATTGGGGTTTTTTTTTCAAGTTTACTCACATAACAAATGTCCTACCTAGAGTTGAACTTTCGGCGTTCACTGAAGATTCAGAATGGCCTGAGGATCTTTTAGGATACACGATCTTCTTATCTGGAATGAAATTCGGCAACAGGAAGATGCATTTGCAAATGTTAACAATGATCAAATTAGCACAACATTTTTGATACTTTTAATCAGATAAAAAGTGTGTTGCAGCTACCTGGAAGTTTAGGATACATCATGGTATTTTCACTCGTCTGGTCCTGAATGAGCTGTTTCGTTGGAGACACCGCTGGAACTTGTTGGTCATCAGACATCGGTTTTGTCGTCGCTGTAACCGCTTCAGGATCACCGTTAGTGAAGAAGCTCGGCTGTCTTAACAGATTCAATTCTCGTTGCAGTTCAACATCAGTAGAATTCTGTGCTCTTGCTCTTCTGATATTTGCACAATCTAGTAGGTTGTACTGCGGCTGTGAAGCCATCAAGGAATTCAACCAGAAGGACGGTTGTTCAACTTCGTCATCTTCTTCCTCACTGCTGGAATCATTATTGGCATCAAACAGCATGTATTGAGGCTGGGAAGGTGCAGGGAAAAGCTTCTCCATTTCACATCTAATTGTCTTAGTATCTTCTGTGGAAGCTCCTTCATTTTCTGACCATAAGGGTACATGTAATATGCTACGTTTTTTTAATGGAAGATGTTCTGTCTGTACATCCTTTGATGGTCTACTTGGTACAACGCCTGCATCATTTTGCGACCCATCTGAACCATTTACTAGGTGTTCAGCAGCATCTGATTCTTCTTCGGTAGGTTCTCGCACCTGACTTTTATTTTCACTATCTCTACCAAATTCTACTTGGATTTCTTCATCATCATCATCATCATTGTTTGGTGTATTTCCTCCTGAAATTTCATATTCAAGTTTTCTCATCTTCTTCTTGGGGCTTCTGAACTCATCGATCTCCTCCTTACGTACAACAGTCTCTTCGGACAGATGTAATGCTACTTCACCGTCATCAGCCTTTTCTCCTGTTTCTATTTGATAAGACTCTTCGGGTTGTGAGACATTCTCTTTACCACAGATCGCGTTCACTAAAATATTCACCAGCTGCTCGACTTCCGATTGACAATTACTTACAGGCTTGTCATCGTCAATGTTCTCCTTTGTTGCGTTTACAGAACACTCTACAGATAGTCGAGAATCCTGAGGAAACTGTGGTACTTCCTTTAGACACATATTCATCTCATTTGCAAACCGATTTTCGATGCAATTCACCCGTACAACCACTTCGTCATGACTTTGAGAAGAATTGGAAATTCCAGAATCGGGGAAGTCATCATCATCATCGTCCTGGACTATTTGGGCTGGGGGTACGATAGGAATATTTTGCAAATCCTGGGATATTACTTCGTTACTTGTCTCCTTAAAGGCCGAGTTGTCTTGCGATCCTTTAATTGTAGGATTAGAACACTGAATTCCAGGTAAATCTTGCACTGTCGTTTCCTCATATCGATCTCCACAAACGGGGTATTCGGACTTAGCCAAGAGGGATGTTGTTTCTGTACACTTCAGTTCGTGTGTTGAGGATTGATCAAGTTTTAAAGGAATTGATTCTGTTGGCCACTGCTGTGTACTTTGCCGAGTTACAGTCATTTGAGGTAACAAGTCTTTTTTGCTTGATGGCATTGATGTTTGAGGGAGAGAATCGGGATTGATTTCTTCTAAGAAGTTTTCTTGCACAGCTGACAATCCCACAGGAACTGTTTGTAATTCGTTTGCTTTTATTTGCATGGGACTAACACACATCTCATTTGTCATTTTGTTTTTTGGATTCGCTGTTAGATAGCAATCAGGGTGCCTTTGTTGGCTCTGATATGAGACATTCATGAGGCCCTCTGTTATAGGCCACTCAGATGATGTACGCTGGGTGCTATCCTTTACACTAGACCCGATATGACCATCTATTAAATGATTTTCCTGGGCGTAATTCCCATCAATCTTTCTTACTTCCTCGATAGGACTTGTCTCTACTACAAATAGTTCTTGCCCATTTGTTATTGCATTTTGACGTAATTGCGCTGTATTGTTTGTTGTAGTTTCTTCGCCAATATTTTCAATTCCGTCACTGGAATCCATACCTTTATTTGCATGACATTTGTCTGCTAATGAGTTTGTAAGTGGTGTATTTTCTTCTCTGATGTTGACCTCATAAATTTGATTTGTACCTCCATTATCACGAGAATCTGACCTAAAGAGATCGTCACAACCGCTGGCAATATACGCCAATTTCGGTGATTCCACTCCACAATTCTCTTCTTCCTGAGGGTCACTTGTATTAATTGGTGTCTCATTTGTATGTTTATTGTCCAAATAGGAATCATTTATTTCACTTGGCATAGCCTCTGGCTTTACAATGGGGACCAGGACAGGCTCATCCGGTGCCGTCATTTGATTAGCCTTTGGAGGTGAACATCTTGCATAGGGATGATCAAAGATTAATTTTACGATTTCTTGGTACGGCTCAGTATTGGATAAATTTGGAAAATTGTGTTGCCAAGGATAATGGAAACTTCTTTCGGTAACATTCGCCTGACATTCACCAGCATTCGAACTGGCCTTCAATGGACCCATTAGACCACAATCCGGTGTCTGGGAGAATAATTCAGCACTTAAGGCAAATTTGGTAGATTGGTCACTTCGGCGATGGACAATATTTTTAGCTTCTCTGGTATTGACCACTGGAGACTCCCTCCCATCCAGATCAGGTACGGGTAAATCCCTTGTTGACTTGTGTGTAGTGCCGAGGTCACTATTATCTGATTGCTTCTGATTTTCCATTTCATTTCCATGACAACTCAATTTAGTACTAACTTGTGACGAAGGAGAAAATAAGTGTACACTAGCAGCTGTCTGGAGGCCTGCTGAGTGTGTCTTTTGCTGGCTGTCAATGGAATCAAAAAGATCACAGGAGCTGCTGATCATATCTTGTTGAAGCATTTGTTTCGTAGGATAATGGATTTTACAATCTCTTGGGGAAATCTGTATAGTTTCATAAGAATTCTTGGTCTTGTATGAGTTATAGTCTGTTTCAACTGCTTCACGGTTGATTATTTCCTTGCTTTTCTCTCCACAAAGTGCCTTTTCTGATGGATCGCTCTCTCGAATGTGTCGTTCTAATTTCTCTTCAGACATTACTTGCACTGCACTTGTTGCAACATGGTTAATTTGGCCAGGCATCACATTGTCCTCATCTAAATTCGACTGAACTTCAAATGCTTCATTCAGCTTTGAGCTATTCACACTTAACAGAGCGTTGTCGTTTAACTCTGTGGTAGGGAAGCTGTTGGGAATGACTGGGTCGGAATAATTATCTTCGGAAGCAATTGGTGATTGATCATGACTATCACACATGCTTTTAAAGGCTGTACTGTCGCTTTTTACATCACGAAACGATGTGACTTGGTCTGAAGTTACTTCCTCGCTTTCGTACGCATCAATTTCAGGTGTAATGTCCATTGTGCTTGCAGAACTAAGGCTAGGACTTGGTGTATAAATGCGACGGCTTTCTACGGGTGATGCAAAGCTTACATTTAACTGTGCTTTCCCATGGGTAGCATCCAGTTTAGGTGTTTCTGATACACAATCCTGGGCTTCATCTTCCTTGCCTGTGATGTATGATACTGTACAGGACCTGTAACAATGATCATGATCGAATTCCCTGCCCTGTTTTTCCTGTGTCGTTAGTTCAATTTTGCTGATAGCTTCATCAATTATCTCACCTAGGACTTGACATGCAGCTTTGTACTCCGAACTAGTACCTTCAAAGGAAACGTTCTTATGTGGTCTCTCGGGATCAGTACTAAATACACTGGAAGGTAAATCTTTGTCTGGTTCATTAGCCTCTAGATTATGTGGAGGCATCACGCTAATGTCAAAATTATCACATCGTTCCTCGCTGCTACCACTGGAAGTTGCACGGATCACTGTTTCAGAAACACCATTGATCTTAGTCTGGTCTGGAGGTGAATGCTCGACGCTGAGGACAGATGTACACAAGTCCTCAATTGTTTCCCCAAATTGATCTTTTAAATCGTAATTAGCGTCAGGTGTCTTGTCCTGTGCAGCCTCAACCTGCATGAGAACCGGGATAATGAGAGAAGTAGGTTGACATTTTACAATGGCTAGTAAAGGTAGTTCTCCTGCTGTGATAGGTTGTGCTTTGGGACGAATGTTATTAGATGTGTCTTCGTCCGGAGTAAAATGTTTCTCTTGTGAGCCATTTGTTTCCCCATCTTCTACTTCATGTTCCGGCAATAGAGACTCCTCCTCTACTTGCACAGTTACACTAGCACTAGATGAATGACTGTCGCCATGACAACTACTGCCACTTCTTTCTGATCCTTCCTTCAATTCGTCAAACAAGAAACATAGAAACAAATAAAACTTTCTACAACTTAAATACTATTGAAACGTGTTCACTGTGAAATAGCTTCTGTTCGCCGATCAACCGACATGAAATAATGCCAATAATTTAATGTGAACCACTCACTAAAATATACCACACAAATCCGGCGAGTGTGGTTGCATGCATAAATTTTGTTGCATGCTTAACATACAGACAAAATAACAAAATCCTGAATCCAACTAAATAGGTACAAAATCACCAAAGAAATGTGAGATTCAACGAGAATAATGAGTCCAGACATCATAAAGAAACATTTGTGAAAATAAAATGTACTCTCAAATAATGGTTTACGAAAATAACAAATAGGGTCGACAAAGTGGAATATATGTGGCCGCAACATAACTTTCGCAAGAAATAAAGAGGGTACCGAATTTCTACATTCTTTAGACCTGGTCTTACTAGAGTGAAATACCCTTTTTGATAAAAAAAAATGGAAATGTAGAATAAAAAGTTTGAAATTCATGTTAACAAAATAGCACCCGATGGCCTACCCATTTTGAATGCTTGGAAGAAACTAAAATTAATCCGTTCTTAGTTGGAAGATATCTAGCTTTACATAATGTTGTTTCTGATGGTACTGATCATAACATTCTCACACTTTATTCCTATAATTTATGTCAGGCTGTCCAACCTTGGAATTACAATTTTTAGACCATGGTGCTAGACCATGGTGCATAATTTGTTAATTTCACCTTATTTAGACCTTATCTATTTAGACCATGATCTTGTATCCTGGGGGTCTAAAGAACGTAAAAATCCGATATACAGATGCATAAATCTGCTAAATACGAAATCTGTACCATCAGCTGTCCAGGAGTAAGATTCAAAGGGAATAAAGATCAGAGAAACATATTTTGAGGTGCATATGTGTACAAGATATGAAGTATCTACGATCAATGGTGTATTCATGGCAAGTGTACCCAGACGGTGAAAACACAACGACAACGACGAGGACGAATGACGATGGACAATTTGTCGGAAAGATTTTGAAAGAAGTCAAGACTTGAGCAATTTCGGTCAGTCATTGTCCATCGGACTAACCTAATTTCGCATACTCCTAATTACCGAAGACACAATAACTGTAGTCATTATTTTTCAATTTAGCGCTAACGATAATTAGATAAAGCACACAATGAATCACAGTTTATACAACAAGTACAACGAAATGTGCTGAATGATATTACGGTAATTTCTTCCATTGCCTGAGTTTCCTGTTGGTAATTTACAGATGATATTGATCTGCCTTCCTGATCTCTGGTAGCTCCATCACTCTCGTCGTGTTTGTGCATCTCATCACACATTGTCGCCTTGTTTTACTGGTTCACTGTCTTTTGTCTGAATGAAGAAATAAACTGAAATGTTGTTACAGGCAACAAATTAGTCGCATAAAGTTGCAATGAAAATCATTTAATTTGTCACTTGGGACTTTTTCCAACAAATTCAAATTAACTTTATCTCTTATTTAAACCATACCCCTTTATCGACATTCAGACCTTAAGAAATCCATCTTTCATTTTGTAGATGTGGCAGACAAGTGAAAAAGCCAACAAACAATAGTAAAATTGGTGGGGTGGAGAAGGACAGACATGCTGCCATCTTACAGCTTGCTGTGCAGGCTGTTGAAAATAAAAACATTTTCTGCTGGACATTTACTGCTGAATCACCTGAATGGCACAGGACTGGTGGCCAGAGTTGGGTGAGCATTATCGGACTATTTATCATGATTCAGAATTGGCCTGGTCTAGACCTTGTGTCATTTACTAAATCTAGGTGTGTAGATGTCCAGCTCAGTTAATCTTGACACCCCTAAATTTGGGAGTGTCTAGTCTACGTAAATTTGAAACAAAGGCACAAGAGATGTGGAGGTCAATTCCATGAGTTTTTAAAGTTTTGAAGTCTGAGGAAAGCTTACATTCAGCCTATGTGTCGGTGAAAATACTATCAACTTTTATTTCTCAGTACCTTTTTTAACTCTGTACTAGATTGGTCAGGGTTTCCACGCTTGTTATCAAAATTCCCTGACTTCTTCCTGATTAATCAGCCATTTTCCCTGACCACAAAGAATAATTGAAGGGTATGTACAACCATATTTTCTACATTACTAAGATACTAATTCAGATGTTGCAAGCAAATTTGATGGCTTTATTTTTATTAAATCTATTGCATCTTCTAAATTCAGATATTAGGAGAGAGGATTGCTGGTGATCCAGCTACAAATCAACAGGGGGTTCCCCACTAGGGGCGCCACTATATTTAATTTATGGATCTCATTAATGCTAATTACTTAGATAATGTTCTCATTAATGCAAATGAC
>JBCAUI010524099.1:0-11707 GCA_038406195.1 Haplosyllis anthogorgicola | reverse complement strand
AATAAATACATTATGAGCTATGGGATGCTAAAGCATGTGCCCATCCATGTAAAAATTCATGTTTTTTTCAATACAAGGACATTTAACAAGCTCTGTAGCACCACCTGCTAGGCAGAGATGTGTCCAAAAATATCCAATGTGTGGCCACATTCATTGACAATTGGTATGTGCAATATTATTGATATCCTGCTATTATCACTCACTTTATGGTGTAACACATGTGTGAGGATGATATAATGTTTACAAAAAGTGAGGCAGTGTAAGGGTTAAGCTAACAGTCTTTGTGCTTTGCCTGAAAAACAATAGATTACTTTTCGCGTGGAATCACAATTCGGTACAGATTGATTTTTAAACTCCAGACAATGCTGGCTATCCTGGCTTTAAAACCCATGGGGAGGATCACACAAAGTCAAAAATAGGGGCAATCAGTGGTCCCAGAAATGGACACTTGTCCAAAGGAAACACACAAAACACACAAACACACAAAGAAACACACAAAGAAAACCCCAAAAAACTCACCACATATTTTAGGCAATGTAGTCAAAGAAACAGAATGAAATTTGGCATGACTGAACATAGACGTCTGTTCTGCTATAATCTGGTAGACACTAAAAATTCTAAACCTACTTGCATTAAAACATATTAAAATATTTTGTTGTATTTTGTAACAAAATATTAATTTATCAACTTTTTTGTAAGTTAACAAACAAGAGAAGCTGTCAAATAAACGACATTCACTTCAGCATTTGAATGAAGCCTTTGATAAAAGTCGCCGCTTAATAAAACAGTTCCTTTCGGTAATAACCTGCACAAGTACATTTCAGTCTTCTACTTTGAAATTTTATTACATAACACAGAAATATTCAACAACACATCATATCTCAATCTTAATATCAAGTATTGTCAGGAAACTTTAAATGAACCGCAGCCTTATCCAAACACAAGCTTCCAAATGATATTTTCTGCCCCTCAAAGAAGCTGTCACAATATCATCAAAAACTTTATATTTTCTGCTTGGTTTGAAAACAGTTGCCCTTGGCAACACATCCTACACATGATGAATAAAGCCCATTCTTCTCACTTTCTCTGAAAAGTACCTTTTTCTGTCTACCTGTGTATGCAGGAAGACCTTAATTGATATTAGTTTACTTTGTCTAGGTTTTATTTATTCCCTCTGTCGCTTGAATTATCGAAGAGATTTGCTGGACGTACAGTAAGAAATCAATTACAAGAAGAAACTGCTAGAAACACACGACAAAGCCATAAAAGATCACTTGAAGAAAATTGCGTAAATCTAGAGCAGTTGGATACAAACTAATTCCCTGCTATGCATTAAAGGAAGCATGAACTTCTATTGTTTAATTTTTTGTCTTGTGGCCGTTTTTTTCTACCTCGTTGCCATAGACCTACCTTGTGCTCTTTCCAAGTAATGAGGAATAAAAGGTTCAGTGTGAAGTGTTATTGTTTCCAAAATTAAATTTCAGGAAATAATATTACAGTCTTCCAATGTTGGGATCCTGGGCTTTTGTCGCTTTTCTTAGTCTGTTTGGTGGCATTTGTCACAGTCCACCTTTTCCCCAGGTTTGTGTCACTACTATTCCTCTGACCACAATTGCCTTTCTTTTGGTTATCTTAATAATTCATATACAAATCTCTTGGAAAACCATGTAAGCTAAAAGTCTTGATTCCAAGATAAATGATCCTGCTTTCATTTTACCTTGTTTTATCGCATGTGTCACAAAAATTTATCCCTTGACAAAGTGTCAGAATTTTGTACCTGTAATCTGTGATATTTACTGTCAGTTTACATCAAGGTAAAGTGATCTTGAAATGTAATAACTGTTTTCTATTGGAATTAATAAGATTAATTGTTGAAGTTTCAAAGACTTTTGGCAAAGGGTGCCAGCAACCTCCATTGCAATTGTCATAAATAAAGTTGTACGTTCAAAGACAGTCACCGCGGGTTGGCAAAATGCTGGCATTAAAGTGTAACATGTACTTATAAAGCTACTTGCAAATAAAAGGTATACGTTTAATTTTTGTTTATGCTTTTTAACAACGCAATGGCACCAATTTCGATAAATGGTAGTTATTTTAAAAAGCAAAGGTTCATTCTGACTTGACATCATAAATAGTAATAACACGTAACAGAGCCTTTGCAGTATGTCTCCCAGGTAGTTAATTGATGCATGAACAATGAATGGTTTTGAAGCATCACATTTATCATAGATCTATAAATTCACGGTGAAAATATCACAGGTAGATGCAGAGAGGATAGAAGTAAACATTTCGGTCGTTCTATCAAAAGTGGATTAAAACAGTTTTTTTGGCGACGGATTTTGACTCGCCAAAATGGTAGGTAAGAAACTGTAGGTTTAAGTTTAAATAATCAGTAACCTCTTATTACTTTAACATTTTGCCAAAAATATTACAAAAACAGTATAAAATGCTTTTTAATATCTGTCTTTAGCACTTTAGCCTTGGAGTATCTTAATTGGGTGAAGTTTATTTTATACGATTTTAAAATACATAAGTACAAGCATTTTGTGCAGAGCTCTCTTAAACGATTTTCTTGGAGCGCACGCCGTGTTAGAAATCTGAGTTTTTTTCCTATTTCAGTCTCTACCAAATCTACCTAACTTTTCAGACACATGAACTGTCTGATATTTAAACTGATTTTTGTCTCAAGACAATTTTCTATTTAAATGCCATTAAGGTTAATACTAAATTCAGTTCAGTGATGGAATAATGTTCATCAAAATTCAATCCTTTTGCCAAAAAATGACCAAGAAGCTTACATTTAAATTGATTGCAATTCAAACACAAAATGTAAGCAATAGAGGAGGTCAAATGATACGTCTGGAAAGTTTGTAAATTTGATAGAATTGGTAGACTAGGCAAAAGAAATTAATAAGAAAAATTTGACGGATCATGGGTAGAGTGCGCTCTACATACCGACGGTAAAACTTTGGGATCAATTGGATTAAAAAAAAATCCATGCTACCAATGGATCCCAACAAAACGTCGAATTCTATTATTTCAAAAATATTTGAAAAAACCTGGTGGTAGATATATTACGTTATGCACGAAGAGCATTCAGAATCAATCCTCGGAATTGTCCAGACAGAGAGGAAGCCTTCAGAAGTTACGCTTGATCGCAATATCTTAATCTTTCTTACCTTCCTTCCGATTTTTTGGTTTCTTTCCCATTCTCCAGTGCTGCATTATCCTAAATATCATTTATTGTTCAGATATTCTAAAAGTTAACGATTAAAATATCTCTATGTGCGACAATACAACATTGTTCCCCTATCAACACAAACCGACTCAACTAAAATGTGGAGCAGATATTTTGGCTCATAAATATACATTATGTAAGTTTCGCTATTATCCATACACCCTGTCGATTCGAGAAAACGAAAGAATTTCACGCTGTGCTTTTACTGCGCTATTGTTAAACTTCTGATACGAATTCCGTGTACTGAAGTTCAACTTTAGTAAATAAATAATTGAAATCGCTGAAAATGGCTTTACTTACTTGTCTAACAGTACTAATTAGTAACATTTCATTCATAATATGCTATAAGTTTTTAATGAAGGAATTCTGAACGGGCAATTTCATTCAGAAATTCTTTCTTAGTTACTACCAAACATACGATCTAACAGATTTGACAGATGATTCCACTTCATAAAACTTGAAAATAAAGAAAAAATATCTCTAGCAAATATATTTAAAACTTTGATATTGATTTAGCAACCGATCATGTGGCCAAAGTCAGCTGTGACATTCGCTACTTGTAACTTCAATACCATTTCAAATGTTAATAGTAAAAACCTTTAAAATATCATTACCTTCTTATACATGTGTGGATCACGTAGAATCGTGATTGGTTTAGGTTCATACGATGGCAAAATATCAAAAGTAGACTGCATGAATGACAAATAATTAAAGATTCTTACCTGTTTCAGTCATTCCATAAAGGCTGATGCCCAAACCCTAACTGTCACCAAACGGTTAAAGATAAAACACGAAGCATAAAAAACACTTTAGTGGAAGATAAGGGCTTCAGCTGACAAGTGAAATAAAGAATAACTTGCGACCGCAACAGCTTCTAAAATTTCTACTAATTTGGGGTCAAAATAAATCTACACTGTGTTTTCGATGCACATGAACACGATCTGAAATTCTACTGTTATGATATTCATTCTTATATTTATACTTATTCTAATTGTAATAAGACCTACTATCATGTCAATCTGAAGAAAATGATGAACAACAATGTGACGAAATTTTCTATTTTAAAATTTTAGAATTCATACAAATAGTGTGATCAGCACAAATTAATCCAGATCATCGTGGAAACTTTGTTTTCGTTCCTACCAATGCGTAGTCAAACGAGCTTTTTCCTAATTGCGTTTACTATCAGGTCTGACAGATTTGTCAGATTTGGTTGACATGATAATTCTTACAAGATAGGTCATGTGTTGTTTGTAAATTACAATTTAATCATGTATGATAACTAAAATTTATAATAGACAATGTGTGTTGCATTTTTGTTAATTTGTACTGAAGTTATTAAAGCAATCAGATCTGGCCAAAACCAAATTAAGAAAAACCTTGATATATTTAACAGCTAATTATTTTTAGAGTTTCTGATGCCGAACTTTTCATTTTCAATTAACAACTTGAAACACTCCAATTAAATGGTAAAGACCTTACACTGATAAATCTGACGAACGACTGTTTCGTAACCAAATGGCAAAAATTTCAAGGCAAAAGCCTATGTAATCAAATTCTAGTGTTAACTTTCAACCTGTTGTGTTTAAACGATATTTGATTGCACATTTTGTTCTGTGTGAATGTTTGAATAGACAAGAGTCTCTTTAAATCGTGTAAACTTTACTTGACATCTTTAGAATAGTGTTTAATCAATAGGCACTTCTAAATGTGTACAATTTTATTGAACTTTAAAGGTAACGTTTTTGATCGTTTTCAAAGAGACACCACAGGAACTACATTCGTAATTTTTTGCAAAATCTTACAGCAAACCATAGAGTTCCGCTGTCATGAATTGTGCGACTTTTCCCTGGCAGCGAAATTTACGCTTAATGTCCAAAACTTTTCTTGGACTCTTTGCAGGTGGCACAAAATATTCTCTTCACTTACAATTTTTTATTCACTAACCATTGTAGAAATGAGCAACCAGCGGTGAAGCAATGCATTTCACAACACAAAATGACGAGGGAAATTTAACCTTTTTTGAACAAATTCTTTTGTTATCCAATGTTTTCATTAATCTACATGAAGATAACTATCTCGCGAATAGAAAGAAACCAAACAAGAAATAAATCTCGTGTAAAACATGCAACGTTCTGATTAACCTATATTTGACACAGTTCATTAAATACGTGTTAGATGTGCCTATCAACATTAGCTGAGCCGCTTGTAAATTCTATTGGTGCTAAGAGAAATCAAATCATTTAGCTTCTCATCAAATGGAGTAAAATAGTGTGGAGAGTGTTGAATTCAAATGTACTGCAGCAAGAAGCATGCCAACTGAATTATTTTGTAATGTTCTGTCCGTTTTAGCACAAAAGAATTGCACACTCTGCTTTTATGCGTATCAACAGCTCAGCACGGAATTCTTTTATTCTCGACCATTCCCAAAATGATAACTAGATATTCCAAGAATACAAAGCTGGTGCAGGGCAGCAATAAATCTCGTCTTGTACAATCACTCACCAAGACCAAAACAAAGGGAAAAATGTTTCCACAAAGTGTCTGAAAGTTCACCAAGTTCCGATAGGGGGGTCCCCTGTGCAATGCATACAACCTTTCAGCATGTCTCTCAAATCTCTGTCCGCCACAACAAGCTGGGCATTCCCAAAATGCACCAGCTTAAAAATTGAGAGTTGCAGCAAGTAGGAAATCGTTAACATTATAAAGATGTTATTTCATACCATGTGCAGAGGAACGACCACTCCCACGAAAACCTCCACTCGCACCTTACGGCCAATTTGCCTCCAAAGATTTTACAAAGCTAAACACTGGTGGCAGTAGAAATTCGCTGATTTATTCAGTTTCACTTCCACAATTCGTAGAAACCTGTTGAAAAGCTGAGCGTGTCCTGTCTCAACTGCCAACTTTTTTGCTTGTTCTAAAAGTCTCTCTTCGCATTGAAAATGCAAACCTATAATTCATGATGCAAAAACTCTCTCGAAACTTACGTAAAATTCCATCCTTATGACACTTGAAATACGAAAGAATTTAGTTAGCATTTGGAATGACGTTTTCTTTGCATTGGATTGTACTATTTCGCAATGACATGTTGACACTGTGTGTTGAAGGTACTCGAGTTTACGGCACGATGTAAGACGTGAGATGAAAATGCATGATACCTTTCTTTGAATGGCCTTGAACATTTGACTTTCATATGACTTATAAGGCCTTTCATCTTATTTCTGTTCTTTATCCAGAAAATTACACCTGTAATCGTTATAAAAAGCAATATGTCATAATATTTGTTCTTGCTGAACTAAACTTTTAAAACATGACTCTTACCAATGTTGTTGACTGTAAAGGGAATTCGGTAGTCTTTTCTAAATGCAAAAGGAAGCCGGGAAAAGTTTTACAATATAACCCTAAAGTACAATACACATTTACGACAGATGGCAACACCTTGTATTGGTAATCAGTTTTGAAGAATTTTCGCGTTTTAGATACATTGCCGACTAAAAGTCAAATAATTAATGCCGTTTAAACATGCATACTCTGCACACTGACCACACCTCTGCAATCCAATCAACAGCGCAACCAAACGCAGTGACCACAGACTTTTTGCTTTAGTCATGGAACATTTTCGTTTTAAAGTGCACCCCTAAAAGTTCCTTACGTTACATGTGTTCCTGACTTGTTTAATTCTTCAGAACTTGCTTGCTGACTATCGTTTCAATCACCACTACAAAGGCAAGCAAAAGCGCCTTATTTTCAACACATTCCTTTGAAATTTACGAAAATCTCCTTTCAACTGTAAATCCAACCTTTAACAGCTTAGCGGCACCCATCAAAGCGGATTATTTCTCTAAGATGTGTGAGGTGTCTGGAGACATGACTGGTACTAGACATGATGGTTAAGGTGGACGAGATCAATAGCAGGGTGTCAAGTCTTTATTCATTTTGGTGAACTTTGGTGACCACCATTTATGTGTTTTAAATTGCTCTAATCAGATGGGGAAAACGATATTAAAGTTTAAGGTCGTGTGAGAGGTTTATATTGAGTGCATTGTGCAAATATTTAACCAAAAGGTTCATATATTGAAAGCGCTTGTCAACCCGAGAGATGACTCTGCCAGTCACAAAACAGTCGAATATTCGGCGCAAACGTTTGCAACGTTTTTTACGCTGTCCGTGTATGCAAATGTGTGCATTAATTAACGGGCGTCACTCTTTACATAGGTGTCAACATTTTACAATTCTTTTTGTTGTGCTCTCTAAAAATTTGGGTACATTTTTCTACAAATAGAACCGAAAGTTTGGCAATTATCCCTGAAAACTTTACCGATTTATCTTTGTCAAATGTGGCGCAGTCCCCACACTGAATAAACCTTAAGACAGATTAAGGAGAAAGTCTTTTCCACTCTAATCGGGTTATCGATTCTTTGAGGACAAGTGTTAAAGCTCTTCGTAATATGCGATTGCAGTTTCAAACTAGACGTTCACCCGTGCTGCGTGCGAAATACACCGAATGTGTAAGGCATGTAGGTTCATCTTTTATTTTTGACCCCTCCCTGACGTGCGAAACAGGAGTACCACTAGCTCCTAAAATGGTTGCATACGATTATCGCATACAATATACTGTGACAGCCGCAAAAATAAACAAACGTGTTACGTACATTGTGAATGCGTGCTATTTATACAATTAGCTGCCTCGAGAAAAGACAATGGGAAATCTTGGTTAAAATGCAAGAATAACAAAAATCTATTCCTAAGAATTTTTGCGAAAGGGAGAAGCAAATCATGAATTCCTGTAAATTTCGGAACGTACTGAACAAAAGAGAAAACACAAGTGCTATTGTTCTAAAACTGAATAGAATTTCCTGATTTGGAACAAGCCCACATAAAAACCCTACGTGGCCAGACTGGAATAAGGACTGCAATAACAGCAGTAAAAGACTGACGCTTTCGCTAGTTGGAAACTAAACGTTGTCACTGAGGTTGACGATTTGACTCATTATCAAACTGTGGAATTCCGTGCTGTACTTTTATTGTTTTGGTGCCAATGCGCCTACATTAATAGCATTTTCGAATGAGCTTTTGGAATTGGAAACAAGAAAAAATACGGACTTAGTCAACAATAAATCAGGCAAAATGAATAGCTGCAATATAAGCTCGGCAGACTGAAAATAAATACTTTTCTTAGAAGTCATCAGGTCTCTTTCATTCAGAGTTATGTCATATATATTTCCCTTAAAACGAAATCATAAATCTCAATCCATGCATATGTATAATTCTGTTTGCACTGATGGGCTCAAATGCGAGTTTTCGGATGAAATTTCAATTATGAAGGACCATACTTGGGATTGTGACCTAAGCTTGTGAACAAGGAACCCGAGTTCACTGAGATCTACATTGTAATTCGTTACATAACATTAAGTACACATTGCATTGCACTAAATCAAACAAAACTTTTTAAGAACTTTTTGTGGAATTTTGTGAGACAGACATTAAGTATGGGACTACAATGCGTGTACTCTCTCAGGTTTCTTGTGTAACTTGTTATGTAAATGGCACATTGTTACATCAGTACATATGTACATACAAGCACAATGAGCCCCACTTTAGATGCTTCGTCACTCTTTCCACAGTATCTGCAGCTTAATAATATCTATATAAGCCCATTAGGTTTTGCTTAACAACACCAAATAACAAAGTAATTGAAATTAACGTTTATCTTCGTGTACAATCTAACTTTCACTGTGAAGAGAGCAACCCAACATTCTTTGCTCAATTTGTTAAGGCTAATATAAATAGATTTATGTAAGCAACTTCATCATTGGTACGCTTAAAGACCCTCAGATTACTCGGTAGTTTGTGTAATTTTTAAAATTGCTTCCCAAGCAAAGTCGAATACTCCCTTTCAGGCATGTCACATAAAAGCTTTGGAATGCATTGTTTGTAACATATTTCCCACGAACCAGTTCTTAGCCTTTATTTAATTATTTCTACACATTAGCATCTGGCCTAGTACATCTTGCAGAATTCTGTATAGTCACAAACAAAATTTGTTCGAAAGTTCTGCAAAACTCATTTTCAATCTGCAAATAAAAACCAGGAAATATCACATTTCCCACGATAGCACAATGACATGTTAAAATTACTGCAGTGAAGTACATGTGATACCCATCCATTAAAGCTGCTTAAAAATAGTTGCCAGCTTCATGTTTCCTAATAAGGAAAACCAGCTTCTGTCTGGTCTAATAATATAACCTTCATTCTGATTGGTGCACTGCTTCTCCTGCACAGAATGTTATGTAATACCATGCTCCGGGGAATTTTTCATTCATAGAAAATTTTCATTCATTTATTTGTTCATACAATATTAATACCCTTTTCCTGTTGAAAATAGTTCGATCGACTCCTCAATATGTGATATTATACCATGCTCTCGGTAATACTTCGTTCATGGAGACGTTCATTGACTACTTCATCGAATATTCATGCTGTAATATGATGTTTTTTGGACAACAATATAAGTATTGAAGAAGTATCATTTAATTATTAAATCGTGCAGTAGACTATTTTTCTGAAGAAAACCACTCACCTCTGTGGACAAATTAGTAAATGTCAGCCATGCCATAACCAACCACGTAATAATTTTATCTTTCCTGCAGGACAATTCAAGACAAATACCCACACCAACAAGAATAAATAGTCTATCTCTATTTCTTATGGGAAATTAGGAAGGCAAAAGCCTGGTGGACCGGTGTCCTACTCATTTCTCAGGCAGGTGGATAAATAATTTGCTGATTGGTGGTATGTTCCCAAGAATTATCCTCTTCCCTAACCAAACTGCATTATGGATAGATCAAGTTGCCACCAGTAATATGTACCATGTGGGTGACATAATCACCATCATCATAATAATCACCATTTTTGTCTCCCTAGGATAAGTACGTTCTCTGCCGGGGTTAGAATTGTTAAATTACCTGTTTTAAGAACGATAAAGTGGTAAACTTTGAATAGCATTGTTTCTCAATAATTTTAAATAACAATAAAAATTCTTTTCACAAAGCGGGTACATTTAGTGATAGATAATGTCACAAACCAGCTTTATGGTATTTTTTTTATTTTGTGCTGACATGGCAGCTGCATCAAAATGTTTCATCAAAGTACTTCAGAAAGAGCTTTCTGCTCCCGAACCGAACATCAAACAACGTTTCATTCATGTTTTCCTGCAGTGTTGGAGGAGGTAGGGATCAATGGAGTTGTGACTTTTATGGGTGGCAACATGCGAATGTCAAAGTTCTCTGAGTTGATGTGAAACTGAAAATGGAATTGGAGGTGGAATAGGAAATAATTTTGGTTTTAATGTTCCGTGAATTCCATGTTTGCCTTTTAGACCTTTCAGTAAGCCTCTTACCACAAATTCTTTATCAAAGGCTAAATTAGCTAGATCCATATATTTTCAAAGGAAGGTGTGCACTTCAAATTCATTTGAATCAGGAGGGTTTGATGAAAATGAAAGAAATTCATGCAGTTGGAGGGACACGTCCGTAGAACTTCTCAAAATTGATATCGTACATTTGTTGCGACCATAAAGATGACAGCCTTCCGACAGCGTGTTGTCCAAACCAACACATTCATTTTACATTTTGAATCCGAAAGATCCGCCATTTTCATACTAAAGTCTGTAGAAAGCAGTCAAGTCAGAGCCCCTTAATTTCTGAACATTTGACACGATTGTCAGCAAATGTAGCACTTATTTCACAAATTCCATTTGGTAGACAGTGCTTGTCTGTACTTGCTTTCAGAGTACAGACTCTATTGCTAGCCTGCATTCAACAAGATGTGGTTCATGAACTACTAGTCCAAGAGATGCGATGACCACCATAACCCCCAAACGAATGTGATGACAAGAGCCCCAAATTGAGACTACACAAGATGAATTCAGTTGAAGAAAAAGAAAATACCGTAAATTCTCAAATTTTGTTTATCGTCGTGTACGGAAGTACATATATGACAATAGCAAAAAAAAAAGGGTACGTAACCAATGGGCCCAGGCCATCTTCTCCAAACATGGACTTCTTACAATTCAGCGTTCTCAGTAATACGGTCGTAAAGGGAATTAAAATATCCCGATCTTCTAACTTGTGCAGAACATTGACCTGATGAACAAGATAACAGAAATTGCGCCATCAATTTGACCAATAAAACATTCACAGACCAATCGGGATGAATTAGGAAAGACAAACCTTAGAGGCCAGAAACAGAAATTGATAAATTGCAAAGTTGGTAATCTTGTCTGCCTCACACAACGTCAACATGGAACGGTAAAAATTCATACAAGGTTGCCTGATTTGTCATACTAAAAATAGGCGCATAGCGCCTGTGATTGTAAAGCTTATTTTTATGATTTTTCAATTAATATTACATGTACTCTTCATCACATCATACATGTATATTCAGCATGTACAGTGCCTTTTGTTT
>JBCAUI010524088.1:0-11707 GCA_038406195.1 Haplosyllis anthogorgicola | reverse complement strand
ACTCAAACTATTAACAAAGTGGAAGCTGCTGTTCTCCCCAGCTTAACCAATAATGTGAGTAGTGGGAGGAGCCCAATTGGAGCATAGTGGGTTCTAGGCTCTCTCACTTAAGCCCATTAGCTCCCATTACTTAATTTCCCATTATTTAGCCTGTAGGGTCAAAGTTAGATGGGCTCGAACCCACGATCTTTGGTACATGCATCGAAATGATAGGACAGAAGACTGAGGATGTCAACTTGACATTTTACTCTTTCTTCGGATTCTCAATGAATCTTAAAGTAACAGAGCCCAATGTCCAGAGTATGAGAATGTAATTGATTATTTACAGTAATAGTAATGGTAACAAAACATGCAGTTATAAAATCCTATCGTAGTGGTACCAGATAAATCAGGTGGAACCATTTAATGTCCATATTCATGCTCCTTGCTTTTGTAAATGACATGCTATACTGACCAAGGAGATGATTAGTTAAAGGTGAAGTTTCACCGAAAATAGTGACAATTTGCATGTGCACAGTTAAAATACAGTAACTGCACACAACCCATGCTTTCTGCAATCTTCGACATCTTTATGCACATTAAACTTTCCCATACACATCCGTTGTTATGACGTCACCCTCTGAACACAAATTTAACATCATACATTCCTTGTTTCCAGTTCCTGTGACCTTGATCGCGTCACATTCTTCATGTTGCGTACACTGTTCCATACAATCTATCTTAGATCTTACTGTAACTTGCAACAGTGCAAGGTAGCTTTTCTCTGGGCCAGAATAAAATTTGTATCGTCTGTTCCCGAAAGCTGTGTCTTTTCCCAAGGAACCTACAAAAAAAGGAAAGAGTAGTCACTCACCAAATAGGTCATACTTGTATGAGAGAAATTATGGAAATCATTACATTTGAAAAATTGGAAAACCATTTTTTTTAATACATGTCTAGTTCTAGCAGGAAATTTATGTTGATATCCTTTCACAAAAATAGAAAAAATGTTTCATTCGTTATTGGAGTTCAATAGGGAAAATCCATTGAGACATTTTAAAATCTTTAGGGCTTTTTGTAGATGCTGGTGAGTATTATTCTTTTAAAATCACTAATAGGAAATCAACGCTGGTTTAAAAAAAAAACCTGCTACTTACTAATGTCTCCAAACACCTGTACTTCGCACAGTGTAAGGTGCTCGGATTTGGTCATTGAGAAGTGAACAGTAACGAATCTTCCTGCTATCTGTTCAGCACACATGAATATTTTGGTTTCTCCAGCAAACAAGGCTGTTGGTTGGTGGTGACACAGTGTGTGTGCTGTGGGATCAAAGCAGTCAGGATTGAATCTGTTTCCAACTCTGATGTAGAAGTCTCCCAATCTGTCGCCTATTATCGAATTCAGCAAAGCTTTACTGTGGTTCAGGTTGTATCAGATTATGAAATTACTATCAAAAGTTCAGGTCTCCACTACATTTGAATCTGAGTTGAAATGCAGTTCACGAAATTTGATCAGAACAAACACGGTACCCTACTTGAGCCCCCTTATATATCCTTAGGTACACAATTAATGGGTTCTGGTAATGGGTAGTATTGAATTTATGCAATCAAAAAAACACTTCAATTCTTACACAAGGAGTGAATTGTCAATTCATATTATAAATTATTTCTACATGCATTTTAATAGTTGTAAACTTACAAAAGTATATTATAAATTTTCCCAATTAGACAAAAAAAAATCAAAAGCTTCAGCTAGCATTCATATTACCACAGCAGTCGTCTCTGTTGGTAAGCGACACTTTCTGAACAGTGTATGTTTCACCAAGATCCACCAGCCACCATGCTCCTGGACTGTTCTGCGTTGTGGCACATCCATCGTTGAAATAATGGAATCCAAGATTGCCATCTACAGATTTATGTGAATACTAAAGTGATTGCTAAAAGTACTTATTCTGTTTCATCACAATACAAAATAAACATTGGATTTATGAACCATCAGAAGCTACGCCCTTCATTGTGATAGACTCAAGAGAAACTAATGTTCAGCACACAGAAATCGTATCATTTTGGAATTGAAGAGGACAAAGGAGAGAACGAAAGAATTTCACGCTGTGCTTTTGATGCGCTATTAACGTCAAACTTCTGATACGAATTCCGTGTACTGTATTAGCATACTATTGAAAGTCCAACTTGTCCTGAATTTTCCTACTTTAATTGTAGAAAAGAAAAAGTACTTTGTTGTAGGTTAATTTAGTTAGTGAAGCTATTTCAAAAATGCCTCATGCGATGGAAATTTTCAAACTGTGCTACCACCATGCATTGGAGTCTTTTGCTATTGGCGTGTTGAGTTTTGCCATTCTGAAGCTGCCTGCTGCAGTTAGTATAATTAGAATGTATAGTTTATATTCTGAAGTGAACTTACCGACTGCATAGCCAGCACCTGCAACATCAAAAGTGGAACTCTGATACACCATCTTTCCTTGGGCAATGTTAACTGATGTTCCGTGGACACTGCCTGTGAAAAGGAATCACAAAAAATTTAAACATCAAATGATTTTAAAACCAAACTGCTCAGCATAATGTTAGCAATTTATGAAGGTAAGGGATGATCAAGACAGTCATTCTCTGCCCAGTTCACCAATATGGTTAATATGATATAGCTTGTATCAAATTCTGATAAAGTTTTGAGTGTTCACTAGTTATTGAAATTATGCTATCTAGTAAATTAGGTGAATTAGGCAAACAAAACTGAATTAGTAGAAACGTAAAAACAGATTATTCTGTGGGTGCAAATAATACAGAAAATAAAACAAAACACTTTTATTTTAATGTGATTGCTAGTCTATCGAATGAGAACCTGGCAGTACACAGAAATCGTATCATTTTGGAAACGAATAGAACAAAGGAGAGAATGAAAGAATTTCATGCTGTGTTTTTGATGCGCTATTGTTGAACTTCTGATACGAATTCCGTGTACTGTTCTAGCGTTATGGCGTGTTGTGATAATGTTGTATTCTATGACGTCACAACTGGAAGTGACAACAGCACTGCGTCTTAGTATTACGTCATAACGAATGTGAATGTAATTTGATAGACAATAAATAATCCACCTCTGACAGCACAAACTTTACAGATCCAGCTGGCTAAATTATGATCATTTTCTGTTCACGCAAAAAGCACAGTGTACTCTTTAAGGGTCTCCATAGACAGCATGTTTGTGTATAAAAGTATGTAAGGCAGAATTGATTAGGGTGAAACAATTCATAGATGGCATAGACGTATATCTATATATGATACATTTACATAGAGACAAAATGAAGACCATTTAGGAACAAGTCTATTTATCCATTGTAATGTATAAATACGTTTATGTGACATTTGTAACGACTTTAGTCAATAGCAGCAATAAAACAATCAATAAATCAATATTGTCACCTACCTGAGCAGAGAAGAAGAAGGATCCATGTATTTTCCATTGAGAATATTTTGCCAGTTCCATTCAAAAACAAGTTGTCAAGTCAGCCTGGAAATTAACGCATAAGGCATAAAGCGAAAAACGAAATAACTAGCAGTTCCTTGTATGTTCATCAACTTGGGAATAGTTCAGAACAAAAGAATTCCACCTTGTTCCATAAATGATAGGATAGACGATACAGATCCACACAGCCTGAGATTTTTAGCCTCGTTCTGTCCACAGAACGAGGATTCTGCTGTACTGAACAGTACGCGGAATTTGTATTAGTTTGGGAACAATGGCGCATCAAAGGCGCAGCGTGAAATTCTTATGTTCTTTCTTTTGTTCTGGATGTTTCCAAACTGATACAAATTCCGTGAACTGAACTTTGCATCGATGGCTCAATGAAAATGCATTTTTATGCAGTGGTTTTGACAACAGATGCCTCTGGGCCCCCCTCCCCCCAAGCACATTTTGCGCAGTTTCAGACTGAATGTGGCAAAGTGTGGGACCGGAACCATCCCCAACCTCCACCCAATTTGGGAAATGAATTTTTAACCATTTAACATCATTTTAGACATTTTGTGGAAAAACTATTGTTCAGTGTATTTTGCTATTGGACTTTTTGGAGGGATTTATTTCCATGGACAAACTGTGGCACAAGTTCAAAGCGCACTGTAAATGGGATATCTAAGTAAATCACCACTTGAAATCCACTTTAGGACCTAAGCAGCCAAAAATTGTTACTTTAAATGGGTTATCTAAGTAAATCTTCACTTTAACAGCTCATGAAATTTCTATCATTTTGGAAACGGAAGGAACAAAAGCATAGTACACGGAATTTGTATCAGTTTCAAAACGTCTAGAACAAAAGACAGGACATAAGAATTTCACGCCGTGCTTTTGATGCACCATTGTTCCAGACTGATACAAATTCTGTGTACTGAGAAAGAAGGAATTTCATGCTGTGCATTTGATGCGCTATTCTCACAAATTGATAGGGATTTCATCCTCTGATCTGTCTTTAAGTCCTGTTGTGGTGTTTGGACTTAGAAAATTGTTGATGTGGTGGAACCTTTGTTCGTTATTTTCTTTCTGACAAATTAAAAGTTTTATAGCTTTATTTATCTGTTTTAGATTGGAAAATAATACCACTAACGCGTGACAGTAAACTCCTCGGTGAGTGTTGCTGCCTTTGGGCGCTTTTCTTCGCAACTAATAGATCTTTCGAATTCGATACTCAATTGGTACACAGGATATTTCCAGTGTCAATGACATTTCGATGTAAAGCATTACAGTATTCTCGCCTGGCTATAAGCAGGATTTCTTTGAACTATTGTGTTAATATTTTAGGATAAAATACAGTTAATCTAGATGGATTTTTGTTCTATTCTAACTCAACAATTCTGTTGAGTTAATGGGTACTCAATTGGTACACAGGATATTTCCAGTGTCAATGACATTTCGATGTAAAGCATTACAGTGTTCTCGCCTGGCTATAAGCAAGATTTCTTTGAACTATTGTGTTAATATTTTAGGATAAAATACAGTTAATCTAGATGGATTTTTGTTCTATGTTGCAGTGTTCCTTTGGGATTATCTCATCTAAAGCACAATGTTTCTCGTCGCTAGGTTACTATTTGTGTGTGTAATTGAAAGACCTGAGGGGTGATGAAGTACATGTATATATAATATTTTTTGCTGTTATTTTCATAAAATGTCAATCTGTCCTGTGCAGGTGCAAGGTTTGATATTTCTCTTTCCTGATACATTTACATGACTAAATGTAAAAGAAAAATTTCAAAAAAGCAAAACGTTAGTTTTTATTAGACTTTCTCATACACGTCCGTTGTTATGACGTCACCCATTGAACACATTCTTAACATGACGCATTCTTTTTTTCTCTTTTTTTTAAAGTTTTTTGTTGGACCAGGGTCCATTTGTGGGGCCAACGATTACCCCTGTTTTGGACTTCGTGTGACCGTTCCCATGGGTTTTAAATCCAGGGTGGATCTCTCGCCTGCACACTTACTTGCTTGCGTGCGGTGATCCCGAGGGTCCCGTCTGGTGTGACACCTGCCTATTCCACCAATAGAGGTGTACACTGTATAAACGTGTTCACGGAATGACGTTTATTTCCGGTTCCTGTTACCTTGACCGAGTCACATTCTTCATGTTGTGTACACTGTTCCATGCAGTCTATCTTGGATCTGACTCCGGCACAGAGTACGATAGTTTTTCTGTGGTCCTGAATACCACTGGTATCGATTTTTCCAGTGTGGTGACATTAAAGGTGAGATTAAAGGTGAGATTAAAGGTGACAATGGATTTCATCTTTTCAGAGTGCAATACAAAAGTATTGAATTGGTATAATTTTCTTGAAAGACCTTTCTCTTAGGTAGCAAGTCAACCGTTCAACCGTTTTCAGTCGTGTCTGTGTGTGTGTGTGTGTCTGTCTGTCTGTCCGCCAGGCTACAACTTTTGAACTGTTTGACCTAGAAACTTCATTTTTAGTATGGTGGTACATCTTCATAATATCATAATTTGAAAAAGTAGAATCCAATTTATTCAATTCAAAAACATTACCATGCTTACACTTGCTTGAAATACCTACAAATATATCTGTATACGAATTGTTTCAAATACAGTAAATGAGTACATGTATAACAAGTTTAGATGTGACCTGTCATCCCTTTCAGTGCAATAGTTTTTGCCAAGTGAGTCTGAAAATTCCTTTTTAAAAGTTTAAAGTGAAAAGCGCAATCACCGGCAGCTTGTTAAATGTCCATTGATTTGGAAATGGTTTAGAACAATGAGCATAAAGGCTCCTAGTGAAATTCCAAAGTTGGTAGACGATTTAGATCCAAATAGCCTGAGACTTTTATACCCTTAAATAACAGATCTTAAATAACCGTTAAATTAGTCCTTTTGGACACACTATAAAACAGTTATTTCATTATTTTCACTTTAAACTCTAATAGTTAATGTCTTGTTTCTAGACCCTCCATGAAATTAACCTTTAGAGCTTTTAATTTATTTCTTTCAGACTGGTAAATAATACCACTAAATAACTACTGAGTGAAAGTGAACTGTTTTGTAAGTTTTGCTGTCTTTGTGTGATTTTCCTCGCAACTAATCGATCTTTTATTGGAATGAAAAACAATTCTGTTGAGTTAATGGATATTTAATTGATACACAGGACATTTCAGTAAAGATTGCATTTCATTTTAATGTACACCACTGCAGTTTTGGCGCCAAGTTAACAGTAAGATTTCTTCAAACTATTATGTTAATACTTTAGGATAAAGTACAGCTAATCTAGAGGAAGCTTTGTTCTATGTTACAATGTTCCTTTAGGCTTTTCTCATCAGTACACGGAATTTGTATCAGTTTGGGAACAATGGCCCATCAAAAGCACAGCATGAAATTCTTATGTCCTGTCTTTTGTTCTAGACATTTCGAAACTGATACAAATTCCGTGTACTGCTTGTTTCTGGTAACTGGGTGACTGTTCATTCACGTTGTTGAAACAACCTCAGAGGTTCAATGTCATGAAGTAAATGTTTTTAATATTATTTGATGTTATTTTCACAAAAATTGACAAGCGATTCATTTTGTTCTGTCCCATCCAGGTGCAAGATCTTGTTTGTTCCTTCCAGGTAAATTAGTTAATGTTGCGGATTTTCATTTTAACAAGGGCGAATCGAGTTAGTTCCATTCGACTTAACATCATACATTCCTTGTTTCCGGTTCCTGTGACCTTGACCGCATCACATTCTTCATGTTGCGTACACTGTTCCATACAATCTATTTTTGCAACAGTGCACGGTAGCTTTTCTCTGGGCCAGAATAAAATTTGTATCATCTTTTCTCCAAAGCCGTGTCTTTTCCCAAGGAACCTACATAAAAAGGAAAGAGTAGTCACTCACCAAATAGGTCATACTTGTATGAGAGAAATTATGGAAACCATTACATTTGAAAAATTGGAAACCAATTTTAAACAAAAAAACAGTGGAAATACATGTTTTGTTCCAGAAGAAAATATACGTTGATATAATTTCACAAAAATAAATATTAATGTTTCATTCGTTAATGGTGTTCAATAGAGAAAATCCAATGAGGCATTTTTAAAATCTCTCAGGCTTTTTTGTAGATGCTGGTGAGTATTATTCTTTTATCACTGATAGGAAATTAACGCTGGTTTCAAAATAAAATACTGCTACTTACTAATGTTTCCAAACACTTCTACTTCACAAAGAGTCAGGTGCTGGGTTCTCGTTATAGGGAAGTGAACAGTGACTAATCTTCCTTCTACAGGCTCCTCACACACGAACATTCTAGTTTCTCCAGCTGATAAGGCAGTTTGTTGGTAGTGACACAGTGTATAGGTTGCGGGATCAAAGCAGTCAGGATTGAATCTGTTTCCAACTCTGAAGTAGAAGTCTCCCAATCTGTCGCCTATTATAGAATTCAGCAAAGCTTTGCT
Organism: Haplosyllis anthogorgicola; assembly: GCA_038406195.1. Taxonomy (NCBI): domain Eukaryota; kingdom Metazoa; phylum Annelida; class Polychaeta; order Phyllodocida; family Syllidae; genus Haplosyllis; species Haplosyllis anthogorgicola. The sequence continues at coordinate 3,789 of JBCAUI010524088.1, read as the reverse complement.
CTTGTTCAGGTTCCATAAGATTATGAAATTACCATCAAAAGTTCAGGTCTCCACTACAATTGAATTGAATGAGCTCAGCATGACATTTATTTGTTGCGGGGTGCTACTAGTAATTTCATGATCTGAGTTGAAATGCAGTACACGGAATTTGATCATAACAAACACAGTATATACCTTATTTGAGCTCCCTTATATATCCTTAGGTACACAATTGATTCAAGGTCTGGTAATGGGTAATATTGAATTTATGCAATTAAAAAACACTTTAATTCTTACGCAAGGGGTGAATTGTCAATTCATATTATAACTTATTTCTACATGCACTTTAGTTGTAATCTTACAAAAGTATATTATAAATTTCCCAATTAGACAAAAAAAGCAAAAGCATTGACCAGCATTCACATTACCATAGCAGTCGCCTCTGTTGGTAAGCGACACTTTCTGAACACCAAGATCCACCAGCCACCATGCTCCTGTGTTGTTCCGCGTTGTGGCACATCCATCGTTGAAATAATGGAATCCAAGATTGCCACCTACAGATTTATGTGAATACTAAAGTGATTGCAAAATGTACTTATTCTGTTTCATCACAATACAAAATAAACATTGGATTTATGAACCATCAGAAGCTACGCCCTTCATTGTAGAATCCAGAGAAACTTATGTTCAGCACACAGAAATCGTATCATTTTGGAATTGAAGAGGACAAAGGAGAGAACAAAAGCATTTCACGCTGTGCTTTTGGTGCACTATTAACATTAAACTTCTGATACGAATTCCGTGTACTGTATTAGCATACTATTGAAAGTCCAACTTGTCCTGAATTTTCCTACTTTAATTGTAGAAAAGAAAAAGTACTTTGTTGTAGGTTAATTTAGTTAGTGAAGCTATTTCAAAAATGCCTCATGCGATGGAAATTTTCAAACTGTGCTACCACCATGCATTGGAGTCTTTTGCTATTGGCGTGTTGAGTTTTGCCATTCTGAAGCTGCCTGCTGCAGTTAGTATAATTAGAATGTATAGTTTATATTCTGAAGTGAACTTACCGACTGCATAGCCAGCACCTGCAACATCAAAAGTGGAACTCTGATACACCATCTTTCCTTGGGCAATGTTAACTGATGTTCCGTGGACACTGCCTGTGAAAAGGAATCACAAAAAATTTAAACATCAAATGATTTTAAAACCAAACTGCTCAGCATAATGTTAGCAATTTATGAAGGTAAGGGATGATCAAGACAGTCATTCTCTGCCCAGTTCACCAATATGGTTAATATGATATAGCTTGTATCAAATTCTGATAAAGTTTTGAGTGTTCACTAGTTATTGAAATTATGCTATCTAGTAAATTAGGTGAATTAGGCAAACAAAACTGAATTAGTAGAAACGTAAAAACAGATTATTCTGTGGGTGCAAATAATACAGAAAATAAAACAAAACACTTTTATTTTAATGTGATTGCTAGTCTATCGAATGAGAACCTGGCAGTACACAGAAATCGTATCATTTTGGAAACGAATAGAACAAAGGAGAGAATGAAAGAATTTCATGCTGTGTTTTTGATGCGCTATTGTTGAACTTCTGATACGAATTCCGTGTACTGTTCTAGCGTTATGGCGTGTTGTGATAATGTTGTATTTATGACGTCACAACAGGACGTAACAATAGCACTGCTTCTTGGTATTACGTCGAAACGTATGTGAATGGAAAGCGAGATTAAATGATGTCTGTTTTGCAGACTGAAGCCCACATCGTCTTATCAAATGTAATTTGATAGACAATAAATAATCCATCTGTGACAACACAGACTTTACAGATCCTTGGTGGAACAAGTCTATTGTCACCTACCTGAGCAGAGAAGAAGCAAAAAGGATCCATGTATTTTCCATTGAGAATATTTTTACCAGTTTCATTCAATAAAAAGTTGTTGTCAAGTCAGCCTGGAAATTCTTTTTTGAAAGTTTAACGCATAAAGTGAAAAATAAAATAACTAGCAGTTCCTTATATGTCCATCAACTCGGGAATAGTTCAGAACAAAAGAATTCGAAGCTGTTCCATAAGTGATAGGACAGACGATACAGATCCACACAGCCTGAGATTTTTCGTACCTTTATTAGTTATTTTCTTTCTGAGCTTTAACGCTTAATTTATCTTTTTCAGAATAGTATATAATACCACTTAATGGCTAATGCGTGAAGGTAAACTGCTTTGTGACTGTTGCTATCTTTGAGTGCTTTTGTTCGAAAAGAATTTATTTATATTTATGTGTATGAAATTCTGTTGAGTTAATGGATATTTAATTGATATACCGGATCTTTCAAGTGTTGATTGTATTATCTTGTGGTGGTTTGTATTAACTCACGTTTGCGGTATATTTAGCTTGTTATAAGCTTGTTCCAGAATAATAATAAAAGCAATATGTTTGCTTTAAACCGAGAAAAGATTGTACTTTATTTCTTGCAAGTATTTCACAATACATGTTGCATGTTGGAAGTCTCAATCTAAACTGAATTTGAATTTGAAATTGTTTGTAACAGCTTGGGGAATGCTTGCATGTGATTGGCTGATAGGCTACAGCTTCCTGTCTGCCTGCAACTGCTAGCATGTGCACACAACATACTGCAGGTGTAAACAAGCAGCAAACAAGCGGGGTGGTACTGGGCTCAATCTGTTGCAGGCCCAGATGTAATACATGGTATAAGGGAATTATTGTATAATTTGTGGTTTTGTAATACTTGTAGGTTTGTTTGAAGATACAAACTTTTGTGTGATTCACACAAAGTGGATTATGATACAGCCCAGAGATATACAACTAGCCAGGTGAATACATGATGAAAAGGCCTGAAATAACAGAATGGTTTTAGAAGACTTTACAGACTTTTGTCTGACTTTGTTGGAAATAAATGAAGGAACATATATTTTTGAGTTACATATATATAAATTTGTATAAAGTATAACATGTTACTTGTTTATTTTAGTTTGTTGAAGTGAATAAAACTTACTTGTGATTTTACTTCATACATATCTGTTTCTTTGGCTATTGTTGTCCACATGTTGTTATCAAAAAGAGCATTGAAATATGTTTCCGGTTTATCAAGACCATCCTGAATGAGTAGAGTTTTGTGTCCTACCAAAGGTCCACATGAAGACCCAGTATACAAACTCCAGTATCACATTCCAACCACTCCCAATCATCTGTATAATCTTCTTCAACCTCTACATCATTTGGGTAATTTACACAAGGAATTGTAGGACCTAAAGGGCCATTTTCAGTTTTGACAAGATAGAAGTCATTATCTTCATCAGAATCTTCACTTGACTTGGTGTTTTCATTATTGGCAAGAGTAGCATCATTATCCTCATCACTATAATAGTTGTTAGGGAAATCAGGTGGATCAATATTTTCATGTTGATCTACATGGATGTTGTGTCATTGATTTTGTACTTGTCCACTTGTAAGATTACCCTGATTCTCATGGTTATCATGTTCATCATGACTATCCAGATAAATATGTGAATTACTCTGAACATGAGAGGTTATACAGTCACTTTTTGGTTTCCTCCTAACAGGTATTTCTATGTGACCAATTATGTCATTTTGTTTATTTGTAATTGGTATTTCTTCAAATTTGGCCATCTCCTCAGAGTCACTTGTTTGGATTACTTCCATGTTACTTAGGGAATCCATTTTGAAAATGTGAAAAGGCACTAAATTGCCGGGGATAATACGGCTACGCACGTAGGCTCCGCCCACTATTTTACCCCTTTTATTAACTGCCAGCCCGCTAG
>JBCAUI010524077.1:0-11708 GCA_038406195.1 Haplosyllis anthogorgicola | reverse complement strand
TCTTAGATCCCTGATTGTCAAAGCTAAATCCACTCAAACAATTAAAAGTAAACATCTGCCCCTGCACATGTCTCTGTTTATATAAGGCACATGCCTCCAGCCCCAGAGAGAAGGGGAGAAGGAGAAGAAGAGGATTTGGGACCAGGCAGTGGGCTAGAGACCTTCAGTATCACTTGTAAGATCTACAAACTTCAGCAATAAATTATATTCAATGTTAACTGATTGCATCAGTGTTATCTGTTTGCAAACTAGAGGGAGAACCAGGGAGAAGCCATTCTGTGCCTTTACACTAATTTGTGCACTCTTGGACAAGGCTATCTCATCCTCATCATTGTTAATGTCAGCATTCAGTTCTATTTTTGGGGGCAACAACATTGGAACCTTGTTTGCTGCTGCAATGGTTCCTAGTTCTGTTCTTGGTCTCAAGATTAATTCTCGAATAGATGTCTTGTGCACAGCCACATCCACTCTGGTTACACCTGGTCTCAATTCACAGGTGTTTCCTGGTATAAAAGCCTTGCTTTTATCTGTAGGTTCTATTATGCAATGTACTCTTTTGGAGTGACCTGTTACCTTTGTTAACCCCTTGACTATGACAGTTTCCAATAGGAGTATCATGATCTTTTTGGTACTGATTACATTCCTCTTTACCCACTCTAGATCATCACCATCCAGCAGATAGGTGGTAGCTGATTTAGAAATCACTGTGCTCACATAAGCTGATTTCGAAGTCTCAGTCAATGATCTCAATTTGTTTTCTGAAATGGAACCCACAATTTCACTGATTACTTTGCTACCAATTTGGAATGGCATCCTTTTCTGTTACCTTGTCATCCAGGGTCCTACCAACATTAAAATATCCTGATTGTAGTTGTTAATTCCTGAGATCCTTAAATTTACTTCTACATATCCCAGGTAAGAAACATCCCCTCCCCCACTACCCTCAATGCTTACTAATTGTTTCAATGGTTTGATTTCATACCCATGGTCCTCGCAGTACTCCTGAATCATCATTGAGATCACTGCCCCACTATCGATCAACCTGTGGCTTAGCTTATCATCAATTAGAATCTCTGCCTCTTTCACTTTTCTCATAAGCCTAATCCATGGCTTGGGGTTATGATACCCCAGCCCTGTGAGCACACCCTGCTTACTTATTACTGATGGTTGGCTGCCCCTGCTAGAGGAGGGTTGGCCTTGTTTCCCTTCCCTGGCTGACTGTTTAAATTTGCCGGCCGGAAAGGAAGGTTATTGCTGTCTGCAACCAGTTTGGAGCAGCAGCGCCAACCATGCCCCTTCTCCCCACAATCGAAGTATGTGGATTTGGACCAGTCTCTTGTCCCTGGCTTCTGCAGTTTTGAAAATTTACCTCCCCCATTGTTAGTCAACTTATTATTGGAATTATTATTTGCTATTGCTGACATTAGTGTAGCTATTTGCTTCTGAATCTCATCCAATGGGTCACCCCATTTGTTTACATGTTTGAACCCATCAGCAATGGCTGACTTGGCCCTTGCTTCAGTTGGTGCAGTGGCCTTCTTATTTTCAATCTGCCTAGCAGCAAATGCCAGTTCGCTGTAGTGCAGACCTGGGTTCCCATCACATTTGTATCGTAACACATTACACAACTCATCATGCATCCCATGAAAGAGACATTCTTTGAGGTGTTGGTCACTCTCGGCATCACTCATTGACTCTGGGTGTTGGTGCTTAATGGCCTTTTTCTAGTCTCAAAACAAAAAGTGGGACAGACTCCCGTCTTTCCTTGGATGATGTGATAGAAATTTTGCATTAGGGAGTCCATGGAGTCTGGATTCCCATACACCCATGCAAATTTTGCAAAGATGGCCTCTACACTGCACCCCACAGGTAAATAGGTGATGCCATCAGCTGCATCACCTATACAAGACTGTGTGATCCCCGTGCACACAGCTTCCTCAGTATGAATGTGTTGGGCATCCTCCACTGCATGTAACCATGCCTCCACTGTCACCATCCCTTTCTCCTGGATGTGCCCTGAAAACTGATCGGTGGCTTCTGCAATAAATGACCATAAGCTGGACCTGTCTCTGGCATTGCTGGGCCACCCACAGGTGCTGTTGGTCCTCTTAACTTGTAATCACCCACAGACAGTGTGGATGGCATATTTGCAGCAGATGTGCATAGTCCAGGATCTCTCGGATGAGATCTGGGGGTCTGCATCGGGCTATGGTTTGTTTCTCCCACACCTGCAGTGACTCCTTGCATGGCATACTACATTTTCAACCTGGTCGGCATGCACCTCATCACAGGTGATCTTGATAGGCAGCCCTAACCAATTGCGAATAGTGGATCTCACTTCTGGATGGTTTTTGGACCATCCAATTGATGCTCCATCAAGAAGGAAGTGAGAAGGGATGAATTCTGATTTCTGAGCTATTGCTGCTGACGTTGGTGATCACTCTTTGTCCAGTGGTCCCATATTGGGCACCAAAATGTCAGACATTGATCCAGCGGTATATTTGAATATTTCACGATGAATGTTTATCTGTTGTAACACACTGGACAAAAAGGACTAGCAAGACAGTGATTTGAAGATGTGAATGCTGATTTATTGATAATAGCTCAACTGGAAACTGTACAATAAAACATCAATCCAGGAGTAAAACCCCATAATATGAAATTAGCAATGTTATTGTAGACAGTTGTCTGCAGAGTTACTAATTGATGTGAAATTAATATTGCCACTGTATTATAGCTTACTAAATATATTCTACTTTACTGATATGTTATTTACTTGTACTAAGCTACTGAATCATTAATACTAAATTACTAAATTGCTGTATTTACCTGAGGCAATCAGAACATAGTTGTGAACCCTTCAATTGCTAGATTCCTTCTGAGGTGCAGCTCATGTGCACTTTATTTTATATGATTTCTGTGGTGGCATCATGCACACACTGCATGGACAATGTCACTTCCGGGCATTGCTAGTTGGTGCCATGTGGTGGGAATCGATAACTTAACCAATTCATTACGTTAAAAACCCAATCTTTATTCAGATTATCACACTACAATAACTTGAACCGTTTAGTTGTAAACCTTGAAATACATCAAGGATATCATAAAATTTATTTTGGAATCGTACTAGTCCCTAGTAACAATAACAAGACAAACATGCAAGTGAAATGGCCAGACATACAAGACGCATTACCTTCCTGTACACTCACAGACGCATTTATTACAGTACATAAAATTACCGTATATATTTACAACAAAAGTACCTTTTCCTGCATTTTTAACTCGACAGGTTTCCTCCACCCATTTTATCCCTAGATGTTTGTACGAGACTGGCTCTTCGTCTTTCGGCAATAGCTTTGAGGTTGTCCTTTGTAATCGGCGTAATTTCCACGCTAGATCGTCTTCTCCCGCCTGGTGCAGCATTGACTCCTGAAAACCCGCTCCCACCCGGAAAGGTCGCCTCACTACCCGCGATGGAACCGCTTCGCATGGCGCTCATACGTCTGAAAATACGTTACAACAAGAATACCTTTGAGTCAAACGCCCACTGTGTGCGCTTCGAAAATAGTCATCAAACCTGGTTGAGATTATTTATGAAGATACACCTACTGTTGTATTGTTGCGTGTTTTATAACAAGAGTGATGAGACTTGGATTTATAATTATCCTTATTGCTTGGTAAAATTCTGCGATGTTACCATACTCCAAGGTACAAGCTGTTAAGTGTGTTGGCGGTTACAATTTTAATTTGAATGGAGGGGGTAAACGGGTCACCCACATACCAAAAAGCAAAGTTTCTAGGTCATGCCACTCACAAGTTCTGGTACAGACAGACGTAGATAGAAAGACGTTTCCGAATTCGGCTAGACAGACCGACAGCCAGACAGACACGCACAGGCCAAATACATTTCCTTCCCGTACACGCACTCGCAAACGCATTTATTATCGTCGATGTGTGCGGAAAATATTGCCGGATTAGGCGTAAGTTTTGCAGAGTGTTTACGCGTGAGACTAGTACGATGTTAACCTCATTGAACCATTCATTTAAATTTCTGTTTATAGCTACCACACTGTTTATCCAGGAAATACGATTTCAAACGCCTCCGTGTGCACATCGTCTGGTAATGCCAAATTGAACATTGGTTGGACCAAAAATAAATAAATAAAATGATCCTTCTCTAAAATTCAAAAATCGTATTCTAAAGTCCAAGTTCTTTCTCCAAAAATTATGCTCAACACCAGCATTTAGTTTCAATTCTTTTGATACAAATTGTCGGCTGATAGACCTTTTGTGAATCTGAAATGGTTCCGTATTAGCTAAAAAATGTTGCGTAATATTTGCCCGAGAGGATTTTACTAGGCATTTATTGGCATAAGACGTATGCTCTCCACGTTACATCATATTGTCTATTGAATGGATAAATCAATGAAATGTACACCATGCCATGGCAGTACACTTGTTATTTATTGCTAGCTTCTCTGCTACAGCCCACATCACACCTGGTTCTCCCGAGGATATACTAGTTATCTTGCAACGGCCCATTAAAATTGACCGAACCCGTACCCCTTTTGGAGAAACTGAATTTGAAAATTTTAGAAATGTTGCTTCTGTTCTGAATTAGTCCCCGAAGAGATAATCTGACTTTTAAATACGGATACCATGTAAAATTAATGTGTGTATCAATCTATCGGGTAAAAATAATCCAATGTGATATCAGGTGAAACTAATCAATTATGTTGATCTTTGTTTTGAAATGTTCCTTTTTTTACATGACATTAAACCAATTTTAGGTTAGTTAATTAGAAATTTTTGAACAAGAGTAAGACTAGCATTTTTATACTCGAATCTGACCAAAGGATCATATAACAAGAATGCCTTCTAATCAAAGGCTAACCGCCCATTTTGCAAATAGTCATTAAAGTGCAAGTAGTAACTAAAATGCAAATAGTTATTAAAACATGAAAAATTACAAAAATCTGGAAATTTGACATTCAAATGACCTTGACTTTTAAATAACCTTGACCTCTTTTGTGACCTTATAACCATTTACTTGTCTCAAACATCATAACATTTGATATTAGCAGACAACACTAAAAATTTTTACTTTTTATTGCTGTGACCTTGCACTTGATCCAATGACTTTGATACTCATATTTGACCTAGATATTATAAAGATGTACTACCATACAAAAAATGAAGTTTCTAGGTCAAGCAGTTCAAAAGCTATAGCCCGGACAGACAGACAGATACACACACACACACACACGCACACACACACACACACATGACTGAAAACATTACCTTCCCGCATACGCGGGCGGTAAAGATCGGGATGATGAATGAAGAAAAGGTTGAAGTACAGTAATTTTTGTAACTGTTGCCTTCACCCATTAACATTATGAATTCTTTTCTGCGAGGTATCTAAATAAAAGCGGTCAGACGATTACCTTTAACAAGTTTCGTAATTCCTGGTTCATGTAATTTCAGGTTAAATGCTTAGATTATTGTTCTTGTGGCATTTTAATGCAGTATGAGGCTAGCTGCTGATTTACAGAAAGTTTCAAAATCAAACCTTTTCACAGCCGTGCTCTTTCTTCTCGTTGCTTTCGTTTCTGCTGTCGGATCAACTGAGGACCTGATAATTTCACTCATGTCTTCGGTTTTAACTCCCCTAGATTTGTTTTCATCCGTTCCTCTCTTCTCTTCCAATTTCATCAAGTTGGACATAATGTCTCCCTGCAGCTAAAAGGTGAAACAAAACGCTAAAGTAATCGGACAGACGCACGAACACACGCACGCACGCATGCGAATACTAGGAATGCTTTTACAATTGTCACATAGTTATTTAACGGAGTTAAATATTTTTTACCCGGAGAACGTTAAACACACAACTCCCTACGTCGGGCCTAATTTTAATTTGTGACGTAATTACGTCGCGTGCAACCTTGCGTAATTATGTTATCAACGAGTGTGTTTTCCTGCTGTGTCTGTGTCTGTGTCAGGCCCAGGACCAAAGAACACCCCTGTGGCTTTTTTCTTGGACATCCTCCTCTTTGTTGAGGCAGATGAGGACTGGAGTGCTGGCAGAGCTATTTGCAGCTGTTGTTGAACAATTAATATGTGTGCTCCCTGGTCAGCAGGGAGCAGGTCAATATCCATATCTTGGGTAATTTCTAATGTTGCCTGACCCATGTAACAAAACATAGCACTTTCCAGTTTTTGGTATTCCAAAGGGTCCATTATCACTGTAGGACAATAATGGTCTGATCCATTGTATGCAAGCACTATAGGACTGCCTTTTTTCACCATCTGTTGGAAATCTTGTGGTCTGAACTTCAACTCATGAGCACTTTCTATCATAGTTTTCTTTTGTTGCCTGGTTATTGGAGCAGGCCCTGGGCTGACAACTACAATTGGAATCTGAAAAGACCATTGAAAACAACAGTAAAAAGGATATGAGCTGATTACACATTTCGAGGGGCCATTTACATATTTTGTTTACAACTTCAAAAACATATCAGAATAGGGGCCAATACGGGCCATTTACAAATAATGGTGGTATCGGATGGGTGCCGATAAGGCATTTCGTGAGCCGATTACATATTTTGTCAGTTTTAACTTACATTTAGCATATCCCTGACAACTAACAGTCCTATCCCATCAATCATTCTAGTAGGGCTTGACATGTCTACAGCCCATTGCCTGGGACTTCTTCTTTGAGCTAATAGTTCATTTCTGCACTCCTTCTGTATAATTAAAGAAAGAATTGGTTTAATTTATAGTGATTTGTTATACAAGAGAAGCATTTACCCATGTAAATAATGTAAGAGAAAATGAAAATGGTAATTAATTTTAAAACTTACACTGTACCCTTCCACATTTCTCAAAAAGTGAATGACTATCCACCTTCTGAATGCTACAATGGTATAGGTTTTGGGAACACCTTTGACTTGGGCCAAAATTGACAGCAAGCTATAGTTAGCTCTGTCTTGAGTCACCTGTAATACAAATTGTTTGGATTGTGTTCAATTGTAGTAATTTTAGCAGTTAGAAAGTTTACATGTATTGTACTGAGTACTGAATTGTTGCAATTAATTTGAGAGCCATGTTCATTTGAGAGTTTACGTACGTATATCTATCTATGACTAAAAATGATTAAATTCATAATTGGCACACTATCGGCCCCAAAATGCGACAATGAAATGGGCCGATCACATATTTTGCGAGCCAACTACAAATTTTCCCATGTTAACTTCTAATGCCAATGGATGAAAAATTTTGCACTTACATCCACAATTTTCCTGATGTATTGGTTGTTAATATACCCTGACAACCTGCTGGCAGTTTCTTGATCAATATTAAGGCATACACTAGGCTCATTGCACAACTGTGTGTCTGTGCCATCATCATCACATTCATCACCAGTACAGTCATCCTGAATTGCAAAATATACCTTTAATATATTTCAACTGAACCTTAATTTATTGAAGTTTTTACTTGTTAAACTTATTTATACTTATACATTTGTACTTATTACATTTGTCTAGTGAACCTTAATTTATTTAAGTTGTTACTTGTTAAACTTACTTATATAAATACTGATTTGCTTACAGAAATTAAAAAAAATTAAATTTTTCCTAATATATTTATCACAATAAAAGTTTAATCAAAGTTTGAAAATTAGTCTACATCTACTTACTCGGTCAATCCTTGCAGTACTTTGGGTCAAGATGATCTAGCAGTAAATCTATATCAGCTTCAGAGGGTTTTGGCCACTCTGAGTTACCAACCACAGCATGATCCTCTGCCAGTTTTATCACATCTGGAGGTATTAATCTCCCTTCCATTTGTTGAAAGCTTTCTGCAGCTAAAATACATAGAAAAATTTTTACGAGCCAATCACACATTTTGAGGGGCCAATTACGAATTATTTACAAACTAGAGATACAACTTCGTAAACATTTCAAAACAAGGGCCAATGGAGCCAATTACTGATTTCAATGAAAAAGTAATCAGCTCCATTGCTGGATGTGCCTCTTTACCATGTTTGACTGTTGGACCTGATAGGGCCGATCATGCATTTTGGGGGCCAATTATGTATTTGCCAGGAAATTGGTATTTCTCAATCTTTTTCCAAAATTACCAATGTCTTTACAACAAATAAGACAGATCTATGATCTACACCAAGCAGAGGATTAAAAATACTGCTTTACCACACAAAATTAGAAGTTTTTCTGCACTTTCCATGGCTTACAAACCTGGGATTTTCACATGGCTGCACATGGTTTTAAATTGCTTGATTTGAACACCATTTTTCTTATTTTTAACTCCCTGACAAGCTACAAACAATACATGACATGATTCCCTGCTTATTCAAGAACAATATGACATTAAACTCAAGTACCAACCTTGCCTAATTCCAGCTAGATATTGTTTATTCTGAGCAGGAGTTTGCATGGGTGACCCCCTCAGCCATGATGCTTACTAGGTCACATGACTGAAAAAGTGGTCCCGCAGCAAATGATCCCAGCAAATTTGTAATCAGCCCCAATCGGCACCCATAGACGAGATGCAGACACAGCAGACACAGACACAGGGCGGGAACCATCTCGTCATCAATTGTCAGTTTTGTTTTCATTCTCTTGACGACAAGACGCACATTTTAAAATTAGATTAAAAATTGAAATTTTCGGTAAATTTTGGGACTTTCATCGAGAATTTGTTATTCAAAACGGAATCCAAGTAGAATGGGGGACAAACCTAAGAAGAAGAGGGACCGCAAGGCCAAGGATGAGAAGAGTATTTCGCCAAAAAGAGTGAGGACACGAAAAAAAGAGTGAGAAAGAGTGAGGACACGAAGTTCATCAAGGGCACGAAGGCAAACAAAGGAAACCAAACAGCTTAAAAGCGGAAAAACTAAGACTAATGTCGAAAAATGTGAGAAAGCTGGGAGTAAGGCTAAGGATAAAGAATCTCAATCAGTAGAAGCCGCTAATGACTCTGTTGAACTGCATGCAGATGGCAACGAATATCTGACGGATGAAGACCGGGGGAAAAATTCTTCTGCTTCATTGCTTCATTCTAGCTTAATTGACAGCCTCGAAAAAGCCTACTTACTTGAGAGAAATCAACCATACATTTTTAGATTATACAGGACAATGTTCGCAACTGCGTATTATGGGCTCTTGCGTGTATGTGAAGTAACGGAGGGGCCTCACGTGATAAAAGCTGCAGACGTTCTAGTAGCGGAAAATAAACCTAAGGTCAAGATTGTCTTGAGAACGTCAACGACACATGGCCTCAGAAATAATCCACAAATAGTGGACATTGAAGCTATTGAGCCATATAGTTTAGCTCCAAATAACAGGTGTCCTGTCTTTATAATTAATCAATTCCTAGAGGTCAGACGCACTTTCAAAAGTATTCATGAACCATTTTTTATCTTTAATGACAGGAGAGGCGTAACAACCAGCCAAGCGAGAGTTGTTCTTAATATGATGATTGAAAATTGAGGTCATACTACGGGATGCACAGCTTTCGGATCAGACGTGCAACAGATCTGCAACGTGCCAAAGTTCCCATCGGAACGATAAAGTCCAAGGGCAGATGGAAGCTCAATGCGGTATATCGCTACCTGCAATATTGAAAACTGACTATTCAACCACCCGATTATTTCTGTTAACACAACCTTTATAAAATTACTAATTTATCTTCCTACGTCATCTGTCCATTGCAGTCCGAATTCCGGCCATGAGTGAACTCTGGATAATCGGAGATTTACCGATTCAACACGGCATTTCCTTCTTTCAACACTGGGTCGACGAGGCGATGATGGTAAGAGATCACCGACTATGCCCTCATATCTTGGACACTTACGACATAATCTGCGACGCACAACCTTTCAACACCAAACAAACGAGCCCATTGGGGAGGATCAGAAATACGGTCGTTGATAATCTTAACAAAGGATGAGAATACCTGCTGTAATATTCTTGGTAATTGATCACGGATTCCTGCAATTCAAGGACTCCGAACCCGAGAACAGGATGACGATTAATTGGCTACTCAAGCACATTGACAGGGCTATCACTGAAAAGAAATCATTCATGGAACCGAAGGCTTACACCTCAGGTGAACCAAAGATATTCATCTCAAATATGATCCCCACACCGACTGAGAACACCTACTACATGGAGAAGAAAAACCGCAGATTTTCAACAAGATGTTAGCCACGGAAGCCAAATACAAGGGTAACACCGTTGTGAACATTGACGCAATAACACCTTATGATGCCGACTCATTCAATAGAAGCACAACATACCTATCTGCTGAGTGATACAAACGCCTGTGCAATGACATCGACAGAATTGTGGAGGTTAACACCAACTCCAGACTCAATGAAGATAAACATGACGACAGAGATGAGCAGAAAAGGAAACATCGTCGAGAATACCGAGAATACCGTCATCACCGCCGCAGGCACAACCGCATCTCTCATCGACCCACTAGGCATTATTAATAGTATTTTAATTATATAACAAGGCATTTATTAAGCTCCGCATTTTTGTGCATTCTTAAACGCCTTTTTTTTCACACTTTAATGTTTGGGAAATAGCAATTCCCCGAAAGCCAAATCGCTTCGCAGCAGCATATTTTAAACAAAACATTGTTATCTATATCTACATAGCAGTTAAAGTTGCATTTGCTACTTTTTATATCTTATGTATTTACTGGCACTTGGTATTTGTACTACCATTTTATGTCTTCATGGATTTACTGGCACTACGTATTTTGGCTTCTCCGGCCTATTTTGCTTTCTCAAGTAATTGCTATTTAGTGGAAGTTACTTGCACATTAAACTGGGTGAATTTTACACTCGGTATGTGAGGTACCGTATTTATCCTAAAAATCTGTTACCAATCAGTCATGACTAGGTATGGCCTAGGGGCCACGTTTACAACCGTTAATACATGTAAAAGTTATGTTTTTAAATATTTAGTGTGTTGTTGCTGTTTGTCAAGAGAATAAAACACATATACCAAATTTTAATTATCTTTCTTTGTGGTACTTCTCCAAGGGTAAGTATAACATACGGAAAACACGAGGGAGATTGATCATAAAATCCTGAGCAATTTGCCGTATCATACTTTTCGTATGGTAAGCTTTATGACTGCTTAGCAAAGGTGGTTTAGACCTTTAACCCCGGTAGAGAACCCACACAGCCTTGCTGTAACTTACCATTTTGTCTAAATTCACTGCGCCAGCCGCTGTGCTTCGGCGCGCAACCATGTAATCTGCAAACCATTGTGCGTGAGCTTCAGTATCCACTTGCACACTATTTGCCTTCGTTACAACTGACAGTATCTGAAATTTTAATAATCAACAAAGAAAGAAATGTAAGAATACACATTTTTGTTATTTTAAATATGACTATGCTTTATCACTTTAACATCAGCATATTTTACAAGTTCACTCCTCCCCAGATATATCGATATTTTTGGCGCGGAAAAAAGTATCGATATAAGCGGGATATCGATATAAGCAGAATTGATATAAGTGGGGAAAATATCTAAAATATCGATATATACTTTTTTTTTAAATTTACTTTTTCATGGAATATGATTAAGGGTCATCTCTAGTGTCTTTGCCCATAGTTACACCTCATCTGGGATAAATGGAAATGGGTTTCAAATCAGTCTCAAGATACA
>JBCAUI010524066.1:0-11709 GCA_038406195.1 Haplosyllis anthogorgicola | reverse complement strand
TCTCCGAACACAGGGTCAGTAATGCTAATGAATTTCCTACAAGCAAACCAAACAACTCAATATGTCACCAGCAAACCTGCTGCAAGAAAAACAACTCAAATGGTAATTACTGTGATTCTTCAAGCAAAAGTCGATGTGTGATTTACATCGAGGGATTGATAGATGGGATTGCTATTTTAGGAAAGTGGAACACAGTTTTGCCTCACTTTAGAAGGATAATGAACACAATGTGTGACCAGATGGATTTATATCTGCAAAAAGGAAACCATTTATGTTTATTTTTGAGATCATAATTCCAATGTAGTTTAAATTTCGTGCATTCATCTTCGTTTTGGAATTGACCAATCACGAATACGACCAACCAATCAGATTGCTCTCTTGGTCGTTTTCGCGAGTTGTATCATTCATAGTGGGTAAGCTGTCATTGAAATATTGGATATCTGTGGAGATTACATACATCTTATCGGCAGCTCCCCTGAATTGTCTGATAACGTTGAAAAACTAAACATCATCTAAATAAATACTGAGGCAAATATATTGAGGGATCTTTATGAAATAAAATAAATCAGGAAGAATTTAACAATAAATTAGGTGATTGTTCCTAGACACCACAGAAGAGACATGCCTGTGCAATTTAGGTCTCACCCCTGAGGCGAGTGAGGTAATAGGTCCAGCAGAAAGTTAATGCAGAATTACTTAAGCACTACAATTGCACTGATTGAGGGACCAGACACTTGACACGCGGCCACTCAACGGCTACAGCAGTTGCAGATGGGAACATTGTTATTTCACACAATTATCATCAAGTACATCGGAAGCAAAGCAAGAAAAAATCTTTCGTTCGTCTTGAAATTCTTAGTCCTTAAATGGTCAATATTTTTCCATTAACAAGAAACGCATTTGACAATAGTTTCTGCAAGAAGAAACATCGCGTAAAAGACATACAAAACACCAATAATTGCAGTTATTACACAGAAAGTTACTCTTGGTGGGCAATTTAGGCAGCAGCCTTAAGTTGCATACAAAACAACAGTTGTACAAACAGTGAAGCAATCTCCAGAAAGAACCTATTTCCTCTGTCATTTCTCTTAAGGAAATTATCTCTACACATGAAAGTTCTTAGACTGTTTTTGGACACTTCTTAACTTTTCAAGAATGGATCAAGAAAGAAGTATTTCATGACTAATAATTAAGGTTGTTGTCTAAAGCTTCATTACACTCTTTCATGACATTTCATGATATCAGATCATGAAATTGCGATTAGCGCCCAACAAGAATTGAATTGAATGAGCACAGCATGAAAGTCAATTGTTGCCGGGCGTTTAACTTTTAACAGTAATTTCATGATATGGATAGAATTACATTTTCATTCGCACTTTGCCAAAATTATTTAATATACTTTCTATGCATTGAAAATACGTAGCTGACGTGCACACTCCAACAGCTAATGGTCCATATAAGTTTACACTGAAATTTACATTCTATGAGGAACTTTTTATCCTCTACAGTATATTCCATTTGTAGTAGTAATGGAACTATTAACTTCTAAAGACCAGAAAATACTATGCCAAATGTGTGAGAAATTTTTTATGTGCATGTTTGAGAGCAATTCCACAGAGGGAGGAAAACAACTTTGTGTCTCAATAGGCACTTTGGTAAAAATGAATTTGTATAGATTTTATGACATTGTATCTGTTGCTCGGCTCACTTTTTCGGCCTTTGTCATGCAAAACACCTATTACTCAGTGACAGTAACTTGATAAAAACTGACAAGTCAAAGACATAAGAATGATGCATGCTGAACTTTCAAAGAAAATGAGATCCATTCAGTTATGAAAAACAGGAAAACCGTGATCAAGGAAATGATATTGATGATTTAAGTGCCAATGAAATAACCATAAAATATAGCACAAAAGAAGCATAAAGTCAAGACAATGTAAAAAGAAAACACCGAAATGAAAATAACATGTACAGAAAATAATTGGCTAAATAACATAAGAGATCATAAGACACTGCATTTATTACACTTTTAAAATATACTATTCACCTCTCCAAAAATCAATATGTAATGCTTTAGATTAGGTGAACCGATCATAGCCGGTTTTAAAGCAATACAACCAATCAGATCATAATCCATAGTTGATGTTTTGGTTGTTATTATATTTCAATGTAGTGGATGTAATTTCTAGGAAATTTCAAGACTATTGATGAAGTTCCTTTTGGCAGCAGGTGCAAGTGTCAAGGGGCATTTCAGTGTAAAAAGAATAATAATTTCCCACAGTGGAGTAGAGCCTCAAAGGATACAGGCCTTAATTAGCAATTTAGTCACTACATATTATGATCTTGTATTTCACTAGGGAATAAAATTTTCTAGACTGGATCTTAAATCTGCACTGGGGACACATTTCTAGAATCAAAATATGTAGATGAATTAAATCTCAGTCTGAACTATCCTAACATTTTTATTTTGTTTTGGTCTTTTGTTGTGACGTGAAATGCTGAGCGTAAAAACTCAATCAATGCACAAACTGACATTCTTGTTTTGATACATGTCATACATTTTCTTGAAAATGACTTGGTTAAATTTCTGATAACCTGCGGAATAGAAAAGAGATAGGATGTAAATTTGTAATCATAGTTTCAGTGATCTGATTTTAAGAAAATTAGGGACATGTTGGGATACTTCCAAATTTGAGTTTTAGTGATCTGATTGAAAAAGTAGGGACATCAGTACACAGAATTCGTATCATTTTTGAAACGAAGAGAACAAAGGAGAGAACGAAAGAATTTCACTCACTGCGTAGGGTTAAACAATACATTACATTCATAAGTTTATGTCATGGAGTAGCTTTTCATGTCTTTTGGTTGAAAATAGATACTAAAGGGTTATGTTCAATATCTGTATTGGTATAATATTAGGTTATTTATTTGCACCTGGATTATTCTATTTTGGGTCAAATTGTCTGAAATTGATGAAAGTAGTATTTCTTTTGGCCAAAGGAGACCATATTCCCTGTCCAAAATGGTTCCAGTTGATCTATTAAGGTTTCAGTTGGGTGATTTCAGTCACAGGTGATTGATTTGGTGCCTGGATGTCCTAGTTACATGCCCTAATGGTCCATATATGGCCAAGTGCATAGAAACTGCATTTCTAGGGAGAAATGCTACCTTAGGCTCAGATCAATATGACCAATTCAGGGGCCCAGAGATTAGGAAACACTGACATCTATTGCAATTCTATTGCACTGGGATGTAAACAAACAAAAACACATGTTGCAGTCAAGCATATAGGTCAATCAACATAAGCATGGGAGTGCCACTGCCCAGTGCTACTGCAATCACAGTATGTAGTCAATGACCATGGTCAAATTACATTACAATGATAGCATTTCAAATGTAAATTGGTCACAGTGCTGGTCATCCCCGCACTCTTAGCAAAAAGGGTTTTATATTCAATTTCATATTTGTAATGTTACGGACTTTATTTTAATATTTCCTCATCCTCATATCAAGTGTATACATATCAGAGTGACATATTCTTATTTCATTGCAGGATTTTTGTTGATGTTTTTGTCAAATTTCATTTTTTGATTTCATATGTTTCAGGATCATCTCTAGTTACTATGCCTGTTGTCACATCCTGTCTGTAACATTCAGAAGTCCTTCATATTCAAGTATAAAGTTTTCTTTGCCTACTTATATGTGGCAAAATCTTTTTCAAGATCAGTTATGTATGATAGACTAATGAAAAGTGAAACTTTGTGAAAAGTGAAACTGTGATACTAGAAAGGAAGTAACATTAAAATTAAGTTCCATACTATTAATAGTTATTTAACCACTTAAATCAGTTTTACTGGTGGCAGAATGAGACCAGTCCCTATTACAATTTTTTATTCACATTAACAATGAAGGCAGACTTTTGAATTATCTGAAGAATGTTTAACTTTTATTGAGATGTTAAGAATCTGAAAAGGTACAACTCATGAAATATGAGTTCATGCAAACATAAGCTGAGATGCAATAGTAAATCTAAGGAAAAATTATCCTTAAAAATAGTTTGACAATGATTTAACAGATGCAGCTCAGGAAGCTGATTCAAATAGGGGCTGGTCTCATTCTGCCACCAGTGTAACTGATTTAAGTGGTTAAATAACTATTAACCCTCATGCTGCTGAGAAAAAAATTGCCATGTTCTCCTTATCCTGCCATTTGGCACAAAAGTCAATTTTTCCTTAATGACCCTTGAATGGGGTTATTTTTATTCATAAAAGTCATATCTAGAATGTGCTTTCATTTACTGTATTTTTTGCGTCTAAACCCCACAAAATTTCAGCAAATTTGCATCAAAATATCACTATGCAAACATGCACAGAAGGGAACTGCATTTATAACCAACATACAGGTACTCATGTTCTGTGGGAAATTTATATTTGCTGTTTGAAATGGAATACATTCCTCCAAGTGATCAAGAGGATAATGACTATGATGCTGATGAATTTTTATTATACAATACAAATGAACCTGAACAAAGTTTTGATTTTTCAGATGATGACACAGAAAATCCTGAATACACAACACTTGATGTACCAAAGAAAGCACACAAAAAATTGGTGAGCTAACATGTGGTTGATGTGCCACCCAGTCAGGTCAACCATGCAGCTAAACAGCTTCTGGATCCACCATCGAGGCCCATGGATGGTGCAGCTGAAAATACTTTGATTCACCATCCAATCCACAAGTCAACAGTGCAGTTGAAGTTCATGCCCCACAGAACCCAAAAATTGATCCCATATCTCCCCCTTCTTCCCCTTCCAATAATTTCAAAAATTGAATCCAAAAGTGATGATAATTCAGATTTTGAAATTAATATACTGGATAGCAATGATGACTTTGGGATACCTTTACAAAGACCACCTTCTTGACCCATGGTGAATTACAGTTGTGATGTGGAAAATGAACTGGATTATGAAATCTGATGAGAATGGATTGAATGAGATACTGGTCCTGTTATTGGCCCTTACAATGGATTTAGACAGTGTTTGGTGGATTCAGCCAAAAATAAACCCAAAGATTTCTTCCTTGAACTATTTGATGAGAGAATGTTCATGACAATGGCTGAAAGACAAACTTGTATGCACATAACCAATTAGAAGGTAAGTAACATAAAACAATGCATTTTTAATTCATTTCAACAACAAAAATTTTTTTATTTGTCTTTGACACATCTGAACAAGTACAATTTCACAGTAAATCATGTTCTTAGGCATGCATCCACATGCCTTCTTCAAGTATGTTGGCAATGTCTTTGGAAATTACATCTCTATGAGATTCTAAAATAAACTTGTAATTGTCATACATCACCTTATGAATTGCATCATTAGTCTCAGCTACTGCATGAGACTCCATCATTTTAGAGCAGTACTTGTACTTGTTCTGGTCAGGGTACCTTTTTGTTTGCAACACCCCTTCTTTTGTGGACCAGAAACTGGGTTCACTGAACCCTTTTCAGTAGCTAGCCTCCCTGTATGTTTTTACAGTCTTTAGGTCAATATTTTCAAATTTATATACAAGAACATCAATAAATTTGAACCGCATAAACAAAAATTGTTGTGGGCTCAACCTCATGCTTTTCCATTTATCAGTAATTACAGACCCACTGGGGGGTTACATCTACATGAGATGGATCACAGTTTGGCCTGTTTGCATTCACAACATAGTAACCATTTGCCTTTGGATTTTGACCTGCAAATTCATCCTCATCTAAATATTTAGGATGATCAAGAACATACAAAGAAAACTTTATGTACATAGTGTTTATGAGTCCATTTGCCGTGTTTATCATGGAAGAGTAAATGGTGAAAGTTCTGCTTGTTGTAAGCATAGCCAAAGCTGTATCACTGTATGTCAGCTGCTGCAGTGAGTGGAGGACAAGAACAGCTGCTGATGGCCCCACATCCATTGCAGTATCTTTGCACTTCCCATCCAAGATGTGGGTCCCCATGTAGGTTGTTGCAAAATCCTCTGTGTGTCCACATACAGGCCTTGGAATGGGGGACAGCTTCTTTATAATTGAGTCATGGTGGTTTCTCCAAAAGTGTGCATGCATGAGATAGTTCTCAGCTTGCTCCATGAAAAATTTATGTTCATATTGTGATGTCATGCACTCAACAGTGTGTGTCATGGCTTCCATGTCTGGCTCCACCTAGTGGTACACCTTGCATCATTGTTTTTTCAAAGTTTGGCACAACTTTTCCATTTTTCAACATGCTAATTAGTGAAGCAATGTTGCATGCTGCAGCCCCCATGGTTGCACCATGGGAATTCGAGTTTTTCCCTGCACAAAAAGTATGAGTCAAGTCAAGACACAGCTAAGCAATACAACCACTACCAATTTGGCAAACTGATCGTTCTTCTCATGGCTCAATTTTACATTAATTCTCTCATCAACAATCCAAATTATGTCCACTATTTTTTGTTCATGTGGCTGACCAAACATAGGCATATACAAGTGCAGAGTCTCTTCAAATTCTTACTGAAATTTGGCTAATGTTAATGTGGCCACCTCCTCAAGCATTCCTCAAACTTTAGCCTGAATGTCATTAGTGTACACTTTTCTTTCTGCTTGGGAAGATAACCACATAGAAGCTATCCAAGTTGGGTGGAATTTCAGCCTTACTTCAGCTGGCAGGGGATTGGTGCTGGTGAAACAATTGCATGCATACCTGTCCATCTTGCTGGTGCCTGAAAAGAGCAGACATATTTTTAGTAAATGTTCTTCAAAGCATGTTTATGTTTTCATCTGTCTACTAAACATGATAAACATGTTGATCTTTGAACAACCATAAATGTCAAAAAGATGCTCATTTTGCAACAGAGCTAAATAATTTGACCAATGTTTAACCATGACACAGTTTCCTTGTGTATGTAGCTGATCCTCCATTAAATTATAAACACTTTTTACATTGATTCCAGTCATAAAAAGTGAAAAATAATAATAATAAATTAGCTTACCACTTCAGTAAATTCATGTGGCTTATTGCCAGTTGGGAAAAAAGGTGTTGCCATGTCACCTTCAAGTATTTCTTCTTCACTCTTGATGTCCATCTGGATGTTTTGAAAAGTTGTAGTAGAATGTTCTTCGCACATTCTATAGGCTTTTTATATGTGCAAGACACAATTTTATGGAAATGTAAAAATAACAAAACATCCAATAACTGCATGGTTTTATACACCCATGCAAACAAATGAAACTTGTATGGCCAATTACAGAGCTGCATTTCAGGAAACACCTGTCACATGAAAGATGAAAATGATGTTTTATTGAAATCCCCCTCTCAGATGCAAACATGAGATGTGACATTTTTTCATGGAATTCCCTTGGAAAACAAAACGACTGCAATAGATAATCATGTTTATAATTTGGCATACATGTAAAGTTCTTTTCTGTTTCTTTTTAATTACAGGTAACAATATTGATGGATATTCATGACTAAGGACAAGCAGAGATGTTGGAGAGTGACACATCAAAATCTTCTTTGCACACTTGATAGCAATAAGCTTGGTTCAGCAAAGCTCAATAGAAAGATACTGGGAACACAGTGAAATAGTAAAATATCATTTTTTGGTACTTACCAATCATGAAATACTTTCCAAAGTATTTTGTGAAATTTGCAAGTGGTTGACAATGCACAAAATTTAACAAGAAATCACAGTGACTTTAATCCACTATTTAAAGTTAGACCAATGATAGATATGATGGATAGAACTTTTTTGCAATGTTATAGAAGTGGAAGAGATCTAATTTTTGATGAGGGATGCTGTCCTTATAAGGGTAGGGTGAAATTTAGGTGCTACAACCCTAAAAAAATGCAAAATGGCATATGGTGCTGTTTGGGGTAACTGATTCTAAAACAGGGTACTGTTTTGGGCTTCAAATGTTATGCTGGGAAGAAAAAGACTAGATGTGCAAATAATGCAGTCCTTTTTGATAATAATTACAAAGAAACAACAAAAGTAGTGGTTGGGTTAATGGACAGATGCAGACTTCTTGATAAGGGTCACTTTTTGTACATGGACAACTATTACACAAATACTGAACTCTTTGAAGAATTACATAGTAGAGAAACTTTTGCCTGTGGTACAGTGAGAGGCAACAGAAAATATTTGCCCAAAGCTGTAACTGAGGATTAATTGAAGAACACAGGTGACTTTGTTTTTAGGAGAAATGGCCCTTTACTCTGCTTCAAATGGCATGAAAAGAAGGATGTTGCTATGCTGGGCACAATACATGAAGCTGTCATGGTAGAAACTGGGAAGACAGGGAATAGAATAAAAAAACCTGAAGCTGTGTTTTATTATTGTCGGCAGATGAGTAGGGTTGATTTAAATGACTAGCTATTAAATTATTATTCCTTCTTGAGAAAACACCTTAAATAATAAAGTTACTCATTACTGATGGTTTGAAATGCTACAAAATACCACTTCCACTTGTACTGAGTAGAAAAATAGGTAGGAGAAATATTCAGGAAGCTGAAGATAAGAGGCAAACAGAAAGACATTTCCCAGCAAATATTCCTTGGGGGAAGGGAGAAAAAGGAAAAGACCTTTGCAGGCCTTGTTTTGTTTGCAATAGGTTACCTGACAGAAGTCCAAATACCAGTCAAAAGAACTTCTTTTTGGTGTGAGGATTGTGGTAAACCTCTATGTATTTCACTGTGTTTGCAGATATATCATACAAAGGCAGACTTCAAAAGGAGTGCAATAGACTTTAGAGAGAATCAGTTGGCTATGCCTCTTCCTATTTCCCCAGAATAACTACAGAAATCTAGCAAATAAAAATAACTGAATTGTTGTGCAATGATTTCTGTACTGTGATGTAATAAAATGTCAAAAAATAAAAAATAATCTAAAATGTTACATGCAGTACCATTTTATAATCATGGTAACTTTGCACCCTTTTTTTCTCTCACAAGAGAGCTGAAACTAAATTTGATACATGTTACTCAAAAATTGTTACCCCATAAACTTTTGTCACACTTGGCAGCCTAACGGCAGTAAAAGTTAGTTATTTTTATTTACCCCACAAGTATTGTTACACTTGACATGGTGAGGAAAGTCCAAGATGAGTATCAATATTGTTACATTTGACAGAGTAAAGGTTAGTGCATGTTACTAATGTGCAGCTGCTCGTGAGTCACTAATGACTGGCATCTGAGTGATCAAAGTACCATAAGTAACTGGCAATTGGGTGAATGCATGCTCAAAGCACAATTGTTTCATCCAGCAGCATGAGGGTTAATAGTATGGAACTTAATTCTAATGTTACTTGCTTTCTAATATCACAATTACTTATGATATTTTAATTATGGAATTTCATTATGGAATTAATGATTCAAATTTCACTTTTCATTAGTCTATCACACATAACTGATCTTGAAAAAGATTTTGCCATATATAAGTAGGCAAAGAAAACTTTATACTTGAATATGAAGGACTTCTGAATGTCACAGACAGGATGTGACAACAGGCATAGTAACTAGAGATGACCCTGAAACATATTAAATCAAAAAATGAAATTAGACAAAATCATCAACAAAAATCCTGCAACGAAAAAAGAATATGTCACTCTAATATGTATATACTTGATATGAGGATGAGGAAATATTAAAATAAAGTCCATAACATTACAAATATGAAATTGAATATAAAACCCTTTTTGCTAAGAGTGTGGGGATGACCAGCACTGTGACCAATTTACATTTGAAGTGCTATCATTGTAATGTAATTTGGCCATGGTCATTGACTACATGCTGTGGTTGCACTGAACAATGACTGACCTTACAGCCCTTTCATGCTTCAGGCAATAACTTTATAGGTGGCAGGTTTGGTCACTTTCACAGTGCTGCCTCTCTGTTGTATATTATGTTGATTTTGCATGAAACTTTGGAGTAACGTTATGATTTTGACACATTTAATCACTGCATTGGGCGTATTGATCTGTGACAATACATATTTCTAGGTCTTCTCATTTGATTTTCTTCAAAATATTCCACGATGTATATGATAGATATTCGGTCCAAAATTTTTTTTCTACTGTATATTTTTCAGTTGCTATTTGAACATTTAGCTGTGTAATATACTGAAGGTATAACTTACTACAGGTGCACACTTATTATCGAGGAATAAAAAAGTATCAATTAGTTTTGTCTATCCTCCACTTTAATGTAATAAAATTAATTTTATTAATTCATAACTAATTTTAATTAAGTTCAAATATTGTACTTATTTTTGTAATCTGATATGCTTATAAATAATCCGAATTATAAAATTTATTCTGATTAATACTTTTAAAATGAAAAGAATTTCAACTTAAAAATAATTATTGTCAAATTAGTCAGTAAAATTAATCATGGGAACAGGTGGCCTTTAAAAATCATCATAATTTTAATAAAAATTATTGTAGATCACCTCAAAATCCAAAAGTAAATACTGACTACTGACCAAAAATACTTCTTTGTTCTCTGCTGCATATTTTATATTTATTCCAAACCATGTAAATTCTATTAATTTGGAATCAATAAAATGTTAGGCAGTGTTAGTAAGTTCTTCAAATGCACAATATGATCTTTTTGTTCCAAAACTTCCCCAATTTTTAATAATTTTCAAGATTTTATGTGTCAGTGTTAACTTTAGATTTTATACTCAGGATTCTAAAAATAGCATAGGGTTAAGCTTATCAAATCACATGCCAAAAGCATTAATTATGTTAATGAGATCCCATCCCATGATGCCTTGCCAGCCAGGGGGTCAGTCTGCTGAACAATTTTGAACATGTTCTGCTTCATACATATTCTGTCTCTCTTTGCACTTCCATCCAACGGACAGGCTCCATCTAGTACTGTTAAAGATTAGAAGGCAAATTTCTGTCACATGGCTGATCACCTCCAAATCCAAAAGTAAATACTGACTACTGACTAAAAAATATTTCTTTGTTCTCTACTGCATAGTTTATATTTATTCTAAACCATGTAAATTCTATTAATTTGGAATCAATAAAATTTTAGGCAGTGTTATTAAGTGCTTCCAAAGAACAATATATTTTTCTCTTTTTGTTCCAAAACTTTCCCCAAATTTGTATAATTTTCAAAATTTTATGTATCATTGTTAACTTTGGCTTCTACACTCAGGTTTCTAAAAATAGCATAGGATTAAGCTTATCCAATCACATGTCAAAAGCATTAATTATGTTAATGAGGTATCAGGATATTTTTGGGAAGGGGTAGGATTTTTTTGAGTGGACATTTGTTTTCAGGGCATGGGTGGAAACTTTTATAATTAATGATTTTGGTTATAAGGGGTGTTTCAATCAACTGTTTTCTGAACAAAGCACAGGTTCCATCTAGTTATACTAAAGATTAGAGGGCAAATTTCTGTCACATGGCTGATTGGGGGGGGTCTGACTGCCAGATATCAATTATGTTAATGAGATCCAATCCCAAGATGCCTTGTCAGCCAGGGGGGTCTAACTGTCAATGACCTTTTTGCACCCACACATAAGAGGTCCAGCTGCATGGGGGTCTGACTGCCTTGGGGGGTCTAACTGCTTTTAAGTTGATTAGATTCCTCTCGGACATAGTTTCTGTATTTCTAGGTGAATTCATCTCAATCCGATAGATGTATTACTTGTGAAGTAAGTACTTTTCGACAGTA
>JBCAUI010524055.1:0-11709 GCA_038406195.1 Haplosyllis anthogorgicola | reverse complement strand
TTTTGGCCTGGGGGGGGGGGGCTCCCCCCCCCCCCCCCCCCCAGATCCGCCAGTGTTTATTTGATTAATTTTTTTAAACAGGATTTTACAGGGGTCGGGGGCCCTCTCAAGCCCATCCCCCAGATCCGCTACTGTAATAACCAAAAATCCATGGATATTCATTTGATTAAAACAATTTACTAATATAAAGGAAAGTGAAAATTTGATGGTTTCGGGTTCTTTTAAATACTGCACTGTCTATTAACCTGCTGCATAACATCCTCAATTCTTTTCTCTATTTGCATTGCATTCTTTGCTGCCGTTCGTTCTATCTCTTCGCTGGTTTGGTTGAGGAGATCCTGGTAGTTGAGCAAGATTTTGGTAACATCAGTTCCATCATCCAGCAGTTTCTGCAGTTTACCTTTGTCATTTGCTGCCTGCAAACACACATTGTAATTAACAACTACTCACGATTTGTTTTTTCCATGAATTGAGGATTATTTATCGTCAGAAAATTGCAGGCATTGACACCCCGGATAATTCGATCTTGAATAAATCTCAGTAATTCGATTGATATTTAACTCTGATAATTAGATGTCCTGCTTAATTCAATTGAAAAATCCATGTCAAATGTATGGAATTGTTCGATGAATTGAAGTGCATTGTTCTTGTGGATGATTTTCCGTCTTGTAAGGCGCCAGCCATAAATTTATTTCAGCTTTAAAAAATAATTTTTCACTGTAGGAATTTCTCTTTTCCTTTCTGTCTCTTTCTTGAGCACTGGTGAAGTAAATTTATCAACTTACGTCACAAATACATCTTGATTCATGCCACAATGACTTGTGAAATGTAAAAAAAATTAACCGACCTTTTCCTCTAAGTCAATAACACAATGATCCTTGTGGTTTGTGAGGAAGCACTTGTTGCAGGCTGTTACTGCGCAGGTGTCGCAGTAAAAACACAGCTCTCTCCCGTGAGTAACACACACCTCTGAGAAACCCTTCGCTTGCTCGCCTGTAAAAGAAAATTGAGACGACACAGTGAAGTAGAGAGACTGACTGTATAAATGTATAAACGCAAGAATAATAACTTTAGTTAGATTAAGTTTAGATGTGTATCCTAACAGCTCGTTTTCATAAACTTAACGCCCATCCTTTAGCGCAACAACAAGCGTTAAATGTTGACTGTTGGTTTATTACAGAATGCTGGTCTGGTAGTGTTATGTCATAAACCAACATAACGCTACATTTTGTTGCGTTATGGATATGCATAAAGTTTATGAAAATAAACTGATGGTTGCGTTATGTAACAAACCACTCTTAACGCGTTGAAGGATAGGCGTTAAGTTTATGAAAACACGCTGTAGGTGTGTTTACGTCACTTGTACAATCCTTTCCGCCACGGATAAAGGCTGTGTAAGGGGTATAAACTGCAGATTTAGTCTTGTGAATAATTCAGGGTAATTGATATGGAACTTTTTATACCTAATAAAGTATTTTCTAATGGCTATTGCAATGAAAGATCTATACAATTAATAAATTAATCAACTTATGCATTAAAAAAGCGAAGTAAAATCACCTACTCCCAAGGGATCTGGTATATCTATTTTGAGTATTGTGGCCTTCACACTGTGATATTGTGCATCAATGGGGATTCTCGATTTGCGACAGATATTAGGACCACGCTCCTTCAAAAACAAATACATTGGGTGTTCTCTATTGAAAACAAAGTTTGTTAACTTTTTAAATTTCATTTTTATAGCTAAGAGACGAATGCCTAAACTTGTTGTTTCATTTATCAAAATCAATCTTAGAGAAGAAATATTTTTACTTTGAAGACGAAAAGAGATTATTTATTCTGAGAGTTTTTGTCTCAACTGCAATTAAAGAAAGTACGCAGACTCACCAAACAGTCTGACAATATTAGACCATAAGAATTCCCAGGTCAAACGTTGGCTGAGCCTGATCACTGAGGAACCAGCACCAGCAGGTGGTGAATTTATGGACCGAGTCCCCGGGGAGCATGATAAAGTTGTACTAGACCCGAATCTCAATGGATTCCTTAAACGAGTTCCTCCTGAAAGTGGGTCAGTTCCTACCCAGTTTGACGATCCTGTATTGCCTACTTAAATCTCGGTTATGTTTCTGATAAAAATGTGTGGCAAAGGAATTGTGACTTTTGTCTGATTAGATCTAATCTAGGACTTAATTTTTCAGTTACATTACAAATGAGCACATTAAAAGTGCAGAGATAAACTATCATCAAGCAAATGGTACAATTAAGAATAATCAAATTCCACGCTGTGCTACTAATTCGAATAAAACAAATTGTAATGTTGCATTACAACTAAACTGGTAGAAATTACATCCTAAATAGCCGAATTATACTAGATGGTAAACAGGTAAAAAAAACCTTCACAAACATTCAGTCATATCTAGAAGACAGAATATGCAATACAGGGTAATATAGAAGATGAGGCTGAGTCTGTAGATTTAATACGAGATTGCTGCTTCACAATCACAGCTTCTTGTCTATCAGTTCTTGGACAAAGAGTCTAACATGTACATAAAGAAAAATGTTACAAGTAGCAACAACGGCTTTTCATGTCTATTTTGCTTCATGTGAATGTACAGAATGGGGCTCAATGTAGCGTTTAATTTTGTCTTTTTGTGTAAAAAGACTAGAACGACATTCTAGACTTTTGATATATTTAACCCTGATATGAAATACATGTAGTCTCTCAAGAGGTGCAATTAGAACTGAATAAAGATGGCTATCAAAGATATTAATGATGCTAACGCATAACTCTAATTAACCAATAAGTTTCTAGACTGTCTTGTGACTGCAGCCACAGGTGTGAGGCAGAAAACCTGCAGCACCCCTGGTATTACCTTTAACTGCAGTCTTTAGACTGCAGCACTCCTGGTGGTAACTCTGACCGAAGTCTAGTCCTAAAACATTTTGAAAGAGAACTATATCCTCCACACTAGTGATGTCCGTAATGTGCTGCATATTCTTGTGAGCATGCACAAGATGAAGTGTCCTTTCATACCTCTCCGCAGTAAAAAACAGAGGATGAATTTCCCATTAATTTGTTAACAATAGCACATTAATAGTACAACGTGGAATGCTTTGTTCTCTCTTTTGTTCTGTACATTTCCAAAATTGATAGACATTTCAGGGATTGTAATGGAGGAATAAATTCTATCACTTGGGAATACCTTCTTGAAATATCAGTTCGGAGTCGTATCGGTTATTTCTTCGCTCACGCTCGGGAAATTGACTTTAATTGTACGACTGAAAGCACGTGTTCATTTTGATTTAAAATTAATTGAGAAGAGGCTCCACAGAAAAACACCATATTAGATTGGATCAGGATTTAACTCTGGTTCTGTTTATGTAAATGAATTAAAAAATGTAAATTTTAGTTAGAAATCCATAGTTTCTTGGCATATTTAAACTATCATCTTCTCCAGCATTGGCAAAAAATTCCTTTTAATACAATACCATGCCACCCAAATTAGAAAAATATAGCAATTTTCCTTTATTCGACGGAAAACGTGTCTAATGTGCAAAAAGTGATCGGAAACCTTTCCCTTGTTCCTCTTCAATGTAAACTTGCATAAAACACGTGTTTCAAGGCTGATGGATCGCGACAAAGGCAAGGTTCCGAATCGGGAGGGAGTCCTCAGATGTACATACACATAGAGAAATAATAGGGAGGTGAAGCACCACGCTTTTACGTTGTGTTAAACACCCTCAGATGTAGATACACACAGAGAAATAATAGAGAGGTTGAGCGCCACGTTTTATGCAGGAATAGCAAAACATAATCTCGCAGAATTATTTAGCCGTTCAGCTCATGGAATTTGGAGTGTTTGTGATAAACAGCTGGGTTCGAAGTGTAGCGTGAATTTATTGCCCGTCAGGTGCTGCCACAATTGTGATGCGGCAGAAAACTCCTATGCTGAACTCTTGCAGTTCGTAACGCCATAACATAGTTTCACATATATATGTCACACTGGTCACACAGATTATACAGTGATACTAATACATAATATCGCCGAATTATTTGGCAATTAAGTTAATGGAATTTTGAGTGTTTGTTTTAAAATCATACTAAAACAAGACATGAAGAGTTGTGTAGTTCTAGGCCGTGAGGGTAGAATCTGGCCATTTCATATCAGCAGCTTAATTCAAACTTCGTCAGTACGTATTTGAAAAATAAAGCGTGGTTCTTGAGCTTCCTAATGTTCAATATGTGACTCGGGAATCATGTAATATGTGACAGAAATGTCACAGTTTCTTTGGAAATCATCTTCGATTCGTTTTGAATGGAGACAGGGCATGATGAAAATGTGTCACCATTCAACTCTTCCCATGTCTTTTTGTGCCTGTGCACCTTTAAATGATGAAGCATGTTCTACAAGAGTTTCAGAAGAAATTGAGGAAAATTACCTGGACTTTGAAATGTAACTGACTAAATTCTAAAGTAAATCTGGTGAAGAAAGTCAGAAATTGTTTTTCTATTCATGACCGCCGTACAAATGTGCTACCAAATAGAACAGTACACGGAATTCGTATCAGAAACAAGAGCGCATCAAAAGCGTGAATTGTTTTCGTTCTCTCCTTTGTTCTCTGCGTTTCCAAAATTATACGATTTCTAATAGAGGGTACTAATAAGCTGTACTGATTTCTGTGTACTAATAAGCTTTAAGCTTTCCTGTTAATGTTGTAAGTTATTCCAATTGTTCCTTCTCAGTTAATGAAAAAATTAAATACTTCAACATACAAAAATAAAGATTGTTCAAAACATTATAATTGTTAGGAAAGCAACAGCTGTTTAATACTTTCGTACTTGTTTTTGTTTTCCATTTTTCTGTTTGGTTGTATATCAAAGGAGTTAACTTTTGTTATTTTGATGTTTGCCATGTATTGGATACATAGATCAAATGCAGGCTGCCATATCAACAGTTTTACGTTTTTGTTTGGAAAAATAAAGTCACAAACAAAACTAAATAGTTTGATAAGTCAGCAGGACAAAAACATTTATGCTCTGAAATCAGTACAAATGTCAGCTTTTTAAACTAAATAAAAAGACAATAGAAAAACAATGAAATGGCAATGATGAACAGAGAACTTGTCTTGCATTTCTTCATAGATTTTGAAATGTCAGTCTGGTTTTCAAGTCTTTTGAGATAAAGAACAATTGTAAGAGATACTTATTCTTAAATGATCAGGTGAAATATTTCATAATGAAACTCTTTCTTGTGATGGAAAAACTTCTAATGAAATGTTACTACTCCACCTGAATAAATCCATAAAATCAATGAAAATTAGTAGCAAATGAAAAATGCAAAGACCAATGGAAGATTTCATTGTCTCTTTGCTATTTAGCAAGAATATGACACAGTGAATGTAGGCAGTGAAAGATAATAAAATATCTCTGATTCCAAATTATTGTTGTCAGAGAGAAATAGTTTATTATTATGCTGCACTTTTGCTAAGAAAGGAGCATACTAAATTTATTTTTATTTGATGACAAAAGAATTCCGCGTTGTGTCTTACAGGCAGACACAGACAAATATAGTTATCAAAATAAAGAGTCCTGAACAAAAGTTTCAACCTTCACAAATCAATGTTACAATTCCTCCAGAAATGGCTAAAAGGTACAAATCAAATAACCATTTGGCACTGATAACAATTAATCTCACTAAATGTCCTTAATGGATCTGTTACATAAAGCAGAGCTCATCTGGACGTGTCAATGGAGCCGCCTTGATGGCATTCATTTACCAACCAACATTGCAATACAAAATGTATGTTATCCACATATTTTTTCAATGTTCTGTCTTGTCGCTAATTCAAGTGTGTAGTATAAATAACATTAACCAAAACCAGTAAAAAATGTGTATCATCAAATCACTCCATGTGCAAGTATCATTATGATTTTTGGGTGTGTCAATTCATTGTTTATGTTTCATACTATTTCAACATAAAGGCTAAAAAAGAAATGTGCAATTCAATAATTTTGGTTTACATTGTTTGAATCATCAACTTGAAATATTCAGAAATATTTCAATTTTGAAAAATACCGGAATAATGTATAGTTTGAATTCTGAGGAATATTCTATTCGTATTATTTATTTATTTCAAGAAGAAGTTTATGCAGCTTTATATTTGAAGATGCAGTCCCTGTGTTCAAATCATGAAATTCCCATCAATTTGGAAATGTACAGAACTAAACAGGAAACAAAAGAATTCCTTGCTGTGTTTTTAAGTGCTATTGTTGCAAGACTGATTTCACGTTTTGATCTCAGTAACATATTAACATATTATCTCAGTAACAGATTTCACTTAAACATTAAACAACTGAGAAGGAGTTCTATTTATTTGCACACTTTTGGCAAATATTCCAGTAATTCTTTCCGTAAGCTTCACCAGGGGTGCGATATGCCGAGTAACACTTCCCATTGCCATTTTTTTAATCTGGCTTAATCGTGGAAATATGAGCAAAATAAGAAAATCCCTTGCATGCATTCGGATTTAAAGGAGTTGAAGATTGTTGGTATGTACATATTTCCATTCAATAATGAAACTACTCTTCAGAAAAGAGCGAAGACAATTACATAATTTAACACTGACTACTTCTAGTCAGTATTAACTGGTGTTATTTTCTTTTCTTCTTTTCTTCAAAGAATATAATTATTGAATGGAAACCCCTGTTCAGGCATGTTGAAACTGTTTATCCACATTTAGGGTCTGATATAATTTTAAAAAACGGTTGACTTGGGTGTTGACTTGTACTGGGTCTTTGAGAAAGCTTGTGAAGTGAATTGCACAAATTCAAAGTGACTGCTTTATCTGGGTAAAGAGCTGGATGCATCAAGATGTCAGTGCGACACATATAGAATCAACCATCCCATTGTTATTGTCACTAATCTGTTCGATCCATCTCCATTACCGTCTGTGTCTCTGTGTTCTCACAGTGATTCATCTTTTCTGACATCGACTAAAAATCCTTTAGCCTGTGTTATGATGATGGCTGATGGTGATGGTGAAATTGTCAACCAACAATTGCAAATTTGCTGAAAAAGTTTATGTCATTACAGGTCAGGGGAGTAACGTTCGAAAGCGCCGTACACTACATCTGCAATGACAGAAAAAATAAAAGTGAATAAGTAGGATACGATGTGTATAGTTTAGTCACATCAAAACGAGACATTATCTCGTTGCTTTGTTTATTTACTGTTTTAAATGGACTTGACGAAAAATAGGTATTCGACTTATTGTTTTTACTTTTGTAAACATCCATAATAAACAGAATTTTCACTGAATGTACGATATAGAATTTATATTTTTATAATTAGTTGCTTTGGTTGAAAAATTAATGGCATTTTATATTGAAATTTATTGAGATGGTAAAAGATGTATATGCAAATGAGTTACCCTGTCATCCCTCATAATGGAATATCTCGAATTTTGTTTACAAACAAGCAAGTCGACAAGATAAAATCTCGTTTTGACGTGACTAAGATTATGTCACAAAAACGAGAGTTTATAGCATAATGTGATGGCGTGCTGAACTGCAACAGCCTAGGAGTTTTCTGCTGAAGCGACACCTGGCGGTGAATACAAGGTACACTTCGTTCCCTACTGATTTTAGCGACTCATGAAATCCTATTCATTTCTTTCTAAGACTTTCCCACAAGACCCCCTTATATGAAAACGATTTCAGTCTACGAGAGTGGATGCTGTGTAACATGAGTCAATGTAAAATAGATCACAATCATTAATGAAGCTGATCTGTGATATTATTCCTTCAGAAATCATATTGGCTTGGTCAACTGGTAGGGAGGTAGGTTAGTATGTAGGTGAGATCAATTTTGGAAAAGGAGAATAACTCTTTCACATGTAGAACGTACTAGTTTTTTGTAAAACTATTCTACACGAAAGCTACTGTGGAGAAAGCTGTTTATGAGTTGTATAATTTCCCAGTCGTCTGGTTACAGGTCTTGCATGTCTCACCTATTGATTAACTGACAGAGAACCGGTCTAGTCATAACAGTGGTGTGAAGAGGAGACTCTCAAAGCTCGTATATAATGAGCAGTGGTCATGTGCGCAGTGTGAACTTGTGACTGTAGTCAATTCATAACCAATGCTATGTTTTCAATATTCAATTTATGTATACCTTAAGAAAGGTCAAATTAGCTATGAAATGAAAATGTTGCCAAATTTGAGCAACGGAATTGCGTGCCAATGAATATCATCGCGTGAAATTCCTTTATGTTACCTTTTTGAATAGAAAGATTTGGAACTGGAATGACGTGGTTTATAAATATCACAGCTATTTACCAAGGTTCATTGTGGTACAGTTTTATATACTTTTGACGCAAGAACTTTGAACATTGAGTCTAAAATAAGAGTACGACAAAGGTGATCCATTAAAATGAACGTGGAAAACATTAAACGATAATTTACACATCGCTTTGTATATGTTACTCCTCACGTGTAAGAACTATACAGGTATTTAATATTTGTTGTTTCCTGAAGTTCACAAGTTGTTGTAGATTGTACTATCGTCAGGATGTCGAGGTGATGCTGCCGGCATTATGTGAGGGAAAAGAGTGCTCGTTTAATTTAGCGATTGTTGTATGGACAATTATTAGATACTTGTCTCTCATTGTGCACGAATGGATTTTCTTATTCGTCCTTTTAATTTGCCTTGGGGAATTCATGTTATTATGAGTAAAATGACCAATATTGGTAAGTTAGATTATTATTAATTGATTGGAGATTACATGACTAAATTTAGTCACTCGTAAGTCATTAATTTTTTTGTTATTTATTAAAAGAATTATATCAATTTCCTTGCCTAGTTGGGCAAACTTTTCTAATCTGCCTAATTTGCTAAATTTGTCAAATTTGCAGGTGATAAAATAAGTAACTAGGGATGGTTACCTTATCTACATGGATAGCTAAAAACGCAGATGGGCGGGGTCAACGGACATGGATGCATGGACATTTTTAAAAATACAATACCCTAATTTTGGTTGATATGTTTATCAAAGTCAACCTAAAACACAAAGGAGTTTGAATTTTTAGTACATAAAACACAGTTCGTACTCTAACAATTTTGTGACTTTTTGTCTCCTCTTATCCCTCAATTTATTTGCTTGCGTTCAGTTTTTCCCGTCACCCTGCACTTCAGTTGATATCAAACTCTTTGCCTCAGAAGAATACTAAGAAGAATTGTTATTTAGTAATGAAACTTTTAAAGAAATATCAGCTCGCTCTAATCCAGCAGATCAATACACTTAGCCACTCCCACTGTGCATTACACTGATCCGTCACAAAAAGAAGAAAACAGTTTTAATCAAAAGTTTACCTGGAAAGAACTTGGCAGTTTTAAGACTTTTGCTTTTGCTTTTAAGCCACGGCTGAATCGATAGAGACTCTGCAGCTTTAGTTTGACTTTTACTTTACTTTTTAACAAGAATGAGAAAAGAAACCCAACTAAATTGTTGCGCATCTAAGTAGTCAGACTCAAGAACGTTTAAAAAGATAGGAATTCCACGTTGTACAATTGTTGTCCATGAAACAAATCGTGATAAACTGTATTGTTCAACAATAATATAAATTTCTTCCATTCTACATAAAACAACCCGAGCTACCCTGATTTTTTGAGTTAAATAGAGTGGTGTTTCCTTTATGTCCAAAAGCAGTGAGCTTGCAGGAGAACAGCACGTCAAGCAAGTTCATTTTACTGAGGTAAAAGGTATTTCACGATCAAAACTTAAGCCTCCCTCACTTCCTTTTAACCGAAGATTAACTCTTTAATCTTGCTGTAAACAATTGGCTTCATAACGTCAATAAACACGCGTTTTGGCCTATCTTTTGTAGTGAACCCAGACCCCCTGGCGGTGACCCTATTCATAAAACCTGACAGAAACGGTTCATTTTGTGAAAACACAAGGTCATGCTTTGGTTTTCATGCAAAGGCTTAAGAAGAATGAACCTTTTCCCTTTTTAACCATTTTTAAAATCAGCTTCAATTCATAGTTTGATAATAAAACCTTTTTGAAAAACACGCTACAGGTCTGTAAGTAATGAACACATATCGATGATTTTCGTACATATTTCAAGGTCAATGTCAATCCAGTTAAATTTAGAAGCACATATAGCAAGTGTTTTGTACACACCCCTCGATATTATGTCGATAAAGTAATGAAATAATAAATCTGTCAACATACAAGGTCAAATCAGAACCTTTCGTTTTCAACAAACTGCGACATCAAAACTTTGATTTTATCCAGGGTAGCGAAACAGTACACCATCTTTGCTACTAAACACTTTGGATGCAATTTACCGTTTAGTGTCATCATACTCCTATTTAAAATTCACATGTCAGATCCCGTAATAGACGCTTGCATCAATGAAAACCGGGCCACAGAGCACGTGCTTTTGTTTACGGGCCGCTTGCATCAACGAAAACAAGGGTGAAACTGGGTTTACGGGCATGAGCCTCGCGAGAGCGAGGCGGGCGATCTA
Source organism: Haplosyllis anthogorgicola (assembly GCA_038406195.1). NCBI lineage: Eukaryota > Metazoa > Annelida > Polychaeta > Phyllodocida > Syllidae > Haplosyllis > Haplosyllis anthogorgicola. The sequence continues at coordinate 1,178 of JBCAUI010524055.1, read as the reverse complement.
GTCTTAACTGATGTAGATGACATCATAGGGGGCGTGGGTGTGCAATAACACGGGGAGGATAATACTAATCTCAGCAACAACAAAGCTGGATCTCCTTATCCAAATAGGAAATTAAGACATCCGCCTAACATTTTGTTTTGTTCAACAGATAATCTTAAACTTACAATGTTTTCACTTGATGTCGTTTATTTGGGTTGATAAATAATAGTGTTAAACATTTTTTCGTTACAGGGAAACAGCCTGTTTCCCTTCAGCCCCTAAAATTTCTATTAATTGGGAAAGGTACAGAAAAGAAAACAGAACAAAAGAATTTTACACTGTGCTTTTGATGCGTTATTGTTCCAAAACTGGTAGAAACTTAATCCTTTGATCTTTGACCTTTCATATGACCTTTCCCCTCACTCCATCGTGCTCCAAGTACGATGGTCCCTCGGTTTTTAATTTTTTTAATTAACATTAATTTTGTAACCTTTCGAAATGAAACTATCATACACTATACTATTAACAGAGACAAATGAGTGATATGAAACTGTTTGGTTCCAGAAATTGTTCTTTTTATGCGTCAATCTTGCTACCTTTTCTTTGACATTTCGTCCTATATCCCGACTGACTCCCCACATCCTGTAGCTGTACTCCAACACACGCTCCCTATCAGTACCCCATGTCCTAGTTTCATTATCAGGCACAAATCTAGGATGTTTCAAAGATTAGGCTCTCATCTGAGAGAAGCCCAGCTAGCCTGCTGTATACACATGTATAGTGTCCACCCTATTGGTGGAAAAGGCAGATGTCGCACCAGATATGACCCTCAGGATCACTGCATGCAGGCAAATAAGAGTGCGGGTGAGAGGTCCACATTGGATTTAAAACCCATTAGGATGGCAGGCAAATAAGAGTGCAGGCGAGAGATCCACTCTGGAATTAAAACCCATGGGTACGGGCACACGAACTCCAAAACAGGGGTAATCAGTGGTCCCACAAATGGACCCTGGTCCAACAAAAAAAATTTAAAAAGGAAGAAAAGGTTCTAACATGTCAGCTGCGGCGTAACCTCTTGCCACACAGGTACAACACTGTTATCAGTGACGTCTGTAACCTCCCCGATCCGTCTGTCAGAAGGTGAAGCTGTTCCTCTGAACGTGACAGCTTAATCCCACGGTCAAACGTGCCGATTAAAT
>JBCAUI010524044.1:0-11710 GCA_038406195.1 Haplosyllis anthogorgicola | reverse complement strand
TAGTATAATTCTACAGTGAACTCTTTATTTTATACGACTCAAAACCATGCAGCAAGATGGCAGATTCTACTGCATTGATGATATTCTGATGAGATTGTATTTTCTGGTAAATGAAAAGGCGTGAGAGAAAATTTCTATCCTCTATTTTTAATTTAAAAATCTTTCACGTAGTCTATATTATGAAATCAATTTGGAAACAACAAAAGAGAGAAGCAAATAATTTCACGCTGCACTCTTGATGTGGGATTGTTCCCAAACTGGTAGGAATTTAATGATACGCAACGTCGAATCTTTGTCACCCATTTTCCCACGGTGCTATTTCATTAACCTTGATTGTTATTTATTCATTCACTTTTAATTTAAGGAGTTGAAAATGTCCTAAGTACAACAGTTGGGTCAATGAAGATGATAAGCAGCGGGGAACCAACACAAGTACGGTGACCGCAGTTTGTCAGCGCATTTGCACAAATTAGCAAGTTGTTGAAATGCCAATTTAAGGCTAAAATTTTCAGATCATGAAATTACTATTAAATGTTAAGAGCCCAACAACAATTGAATTTTATGCTGAGCTAATGGTGACGGGGCGCCAAACTTTTGATAGTAGTTTCACGATTTGGCAAGGAAACAGGCGAAAGTACAGGACGAACTATTCATTTTGGAAACAAGAGAAGCTCTTGTTCTGATGAAAACCTAGCATTTAATTATTTTTTTATCAAAATGAAATCAGTTTGAGGAGATGAATGTCTTCCCCATCTTTATTACTTTTTCTTTCTTTTAGGTCATGCAGGGTGCATATGAAATAGTAGAGAACATCATGACAGTGGTAGGTATAGCGTTGAGGTCATTTTGAGCAATTAGTTTCAGTCGTCAACACATTGTTAGTGATGAATATTACATGTGTGACGGTGCGAGGTCCCTCCCTCTGAGAACTGTTTAGCGGCTGAATTGTGTGATTTTTGCATACTTTTCAGTATGACATGCAGAGTTCGGAGGTGTGGTGGGTCCGCACTATCTATTTTTAGAACTTTGGTGTGGCAACCATCTGCACATGTGTGAAGGTTGTCGTGATGTCATGGTGCCATTACATCACCATGGTGTCACTCTGGAATGTGCTGCATCAGTGTACATGACATCATCAAATGGTGATGTCATGATGCAAAAGCTGTTTGTATCATATTCTTGGCCTTTCCTCTTGAGGAGTCATGGTATGCACCTGATATTCAGACCCCTGAGGTGGGGACATTCACTCGTATCTGACTATTGTTCATTATTCTTTATCCAGCAGGCACTCAATGTGGAGTTGCCCCTTTAGTTAGTTAACTTTTATTTTGTGTGCAGCCATTGTCCTGACCGACTGATAAAGCCTTGAAGTAAGGCGTTAGAGCGGGATCGTCAACCATCTCGGCAGAGTGAATAGCCTATGCATAGCACTAGGGCCTGTCGGCCAGCAACGGCCTAACCCGAATACTCCCGAATTAATAACGTGACATATATATGTTAATGCAGAAAACAAAGAAAACAATAAATGATGCCAGTAGGATACGAAGTGTAGCTTGTATTTATTGCCCATCAGGTGTTACCACAATGATGGATTTATATGTTACACTTTGTTCCCTACTGGCCGTTTCTATTCGGCATCATGCAGGACCATTGCCTTTGTCCAATAAACAATCGTATAAATGTTTCTTTTGTCATTCCCCTTGATATAGCTTTTCCCGAGAACTGACTCAGTAAATAAATTAACAGTGATATAATCATATCCTTTTTAGTGGATGATTAATTCTCAGCACAAGCACAAAAAATTATTCAAGGCTATTGATATGCATGAAGGAACAAGGTTTAATTTTATTGTTTCGAAACTGATTTTCACAATGTGCTGTTTTAGCTGGATGGTTCGTACGGTGCAACGACTGGAGCTTTATGTGGAGGTCTTGGTGAAGCCCTGACAGCATCGGGACAAAAACAGTCGGATGCTATTACCCAGCTCACGGGCATGGTGCACTGGGAATTCGCCAAACTCAAGGATGACAATACGAAGAAACTGAAAGGTTTAAATGAACGTATAAGAGATATGAAAGATTCTCTCAACTCTCTGAACAGTGTTAACATAGAATCCGAATTTGATGTAAATTCATTGGGTGAGTTATGTAATGATTATGAGGGGTTTATAGGAGAGATTCTTGATAGATTTGAGGTTGCTCTGACCAAACATTCTGAACAAAGTGTGGTCAAGCAGTTTCTTACAGCTGAAGTTACCTATTGTTATGCTGAAACTTGCTTCCAGGCCCTTCTTGCTGCATGTCTTGCAAAACATATCAGCATCACGACCGAATATAAAGGCACTAGTGCCAAATTCAATGGAATAAACAGAAATCTTGAAAATATTAAGAAACTGCTTGACACTCATAATCAGAGTGCAAAGGAAAACCTTGAATTTTTATCAGACAGAAAATACATGACTTCCAGTTTGTTTGAACCAGACATAGCCACCAAAGCAGGAAAGATATACCATCTCAGAATTAATCTAGATGAGTATAACATTGTAGAAACTTTCAGGAAATGTTTGCACCTCTCAAACATGCCTGATTATGCCGAGGCAAGAGCAGGAGTGCTCCAGCGAATGTTGAAGTACGTAACCCTCAACACTGACAAATACTATCTTCCATCTCAGCAAAATGATCACCATTACTTTCAGCTGATCAATGAAACTGACATCCCAATCAAGATCATTTCTGGCATTGTCGGTGACGATATCAACAGTTTAAAATTTACTGTAAATGTTGATCCTCGCACTGAATTTCATACCCCAGCAACAAGGAATGGTCCTTCCTTCTCCGCTGGAGGTTGCATCTTTGTCTACCTCAATGGGATCAGTAGGTCTGATAAAAATCCAAACGGCGATTATGCGAAGAAGTTTGGATTTGCCCTGGCTAGTAATGCTGAAGGAAGGCACAAACAGCATTTGATTCCCGTAGGTAAAGAGGAAATGCATAATGCAGCTCAGGAAGCCTGGAACAAGATGGCAGTGTATAAACCATCTCCCATATACTGGGAAGTACCAGGCAATCCTCCAAGGTACTATGTAGCTACCTGCGAATACGATGAAAACAAGCACTATCGCACATACCGTTTCATTGTTGCAGATTACGATCCATTCACACAGGGTAAAGCCTGTATAATCATATGAAATGAGAATGGGTTGCTAGTACTATTTAGGACTGTCAACCTAACGTTTAAATTTTTTCGTTGTGGCAATGGGCATGGTATTGTTGGGGGTTTTTTTAAGATATACTGTAAACGATTCATTGTTAAAAACGTAATTTCAGTTGACAATAAATGTCAGTTCACCTTGAAATGTAGATGGTAAAATCTTATGCAACGTCTTATCCTGAAGATAATGAAAAGTCAACATATGTTTCCATATTGAGATTGCATGGTTAATTGTCTCGGGACAAGACTGTAAAATGTCAACTTATCCTGAGTCATGGCTGATATTGATCTCAAAACCTTTATTATCTTTTGTAATGTATATCTCTCCAATAAAGCTGAAATGTGTTTAACTAGCAAAAGGTTAAGGTATTCAATTGTATTTGATGTAGACCTTATATTGAAGCGTACTTTGTTTAAATTCGTCTGTAACTGGAAATTTCCAACCGTTTTAAACGGTGAACCTGTGTTCTAAACTGATTTAATAAAAGCCAAATTTCAAAGACCAGACTCATGTGTTGCTGTTGCTGCATCGAGTGGGTTGGGGAAAAGATTGGTACCGGTTGCACAACTTTACAAAGGTACTGTTCGGCCTTGTACCGGGGATTTCTAACGTACAAATCTGCTGATGTCGGGCCGTATCTTCCCAACGATTGGCCATATGCGGTCTCGGATCCCGTTGTCTAAATTTGAAGGAAACTGGATACAACTGACTGGACAAATGGAGACAAATGGAATTGGAATTGGAATCATTTTCGTCGGTACGTAATATTTTGCAATATAAAACAATAATTATCACAGTGATAATAGTAACAATAGCAACAACAACAACAACAACAACAACAACAACACCAAATAGAAAAAAGAACTTCAATTTGTTTTGGTTTGAGCATTTTCCAAATGCACGTGTAACTCACCTGGGGTGTGTACGGTATGTGGTGGTCTTGTTTTAGTTTTTGTGGAAATAAATAAAAGGATACACCCCACTACCTTACCCAAAATGTAATGGGATGGGTGGGTGGTATCATACATCCCTATCAAATAAACATATTTACAGTATTGTACCACTGATCACTCATTTATTACAGATAGGAAACTTACTCAATACGAAAACAATTCTAGTTTCGAGCTGGCTTCGCACCTTGCATAAAAATAAACCAAATACACAAACAGACACAATGACAGGAGAATCATGGAAGGAATTTGTGCTCTTTTAGGAAACTCATACTGTGCAGCCTGTGCTGATGCAAGAACAGTCTGAATTTCTCTTGTTTAATTTTATGACATGATATTCTGTAATTTAAAAAAAACCTAATATCATCACAGGATGAAACGTTTCTTTATGCTTCTTCTTTTTGGTAACAGGAAAAATAATACTTTACGGATTATATTTAATCTCTGTGACTATTCGTGATATTTCATTGAAAAATATAAGCAAACAAAAGTTTTAGTGTAATTTCTTAATTATTTCAGACAACATAGTCTTGTTGATCAACATTATCAACTGTGCTGAAATGAAATACGTTTGGTTTTTAATTGTGTAACAAAATTAACTTGTTTATGTCATGGTGGTTGTACGGAGGAATGTTTCTTTTTTTTACCTGAATTGACATTGTTTCCATACAATATGACTAGCATAGCTTTTTTAGCTGTCAATTGAAACCAGTATCAATTGTGATATCTCCCAAAAAGGGAAAGCAAACGATCTTTTAAATTGAGAAGTAACTAGCTTAGTCACGTCAAAACGAGATACCTTCTTGTTGATTTGTTAAGACAATTCTGTGCCAGAAAATTAGTGGAACTTAGAGGGAGCTCACTTTTACGCCTCCTTCAATTTGTCGGTAGCCATTTCAAAACGTATCGTTAATAAGCCAACATTAATCGGATGGCAGCCGGAATTCCACGACGCGCTCATGCAGGGAAATTGCCCTGATTTGCTTCATCTTTCAACGAGCGAAAACTTTACCAACCCAACAACATAGTAGATCCATTAATTTCCGTTGAAAAAGGAGTAATTGATTTTTCCTCACAAGAAAAGTCTGGAATTTTCTCCATTGAAGGAGGTAAGCCACTTTCGTAAATTTCGCTCATTTCGCAAAGAGCTACTTTTTGTTCCATTGACTGGAAGAAAAGAGGTATCGGTGTACCACAAGCTTCCTCCCACTTTTCCCACCTACATCTTGATAGGAATACGTAGAGCAGAACAAGTGGGGTAGTCGATTTTCTACCAGCCTCATCCTTTTTTAAAACAATACTGAAAAATATGAGCTAACAAATATAACCTGAACATCGTAGACTGTACAGCCCAATGAAAGATTCGCCTGACTGAACCCAGGGGCATTGACCCAGCAATACAAGAGGGTCGTAAGTTTTAAAATGTCAATGTAATTTTCCCATAATATGTTAATAAAATGGTTACTTGAAGAGTAATTGCTACTTTCACTATTGAACAGCCATGTAATGAGGCACCCAAGCTGCGTAATGACATAGTACGGATCCATCAGTAAGGATTTGCTTGAACATTACGTATCATTCATCAATTGTGCTTGTATGTGCACAATCAAAAACAACACGCACATCCTTTCTTCCTGTTAACATAATTTGCACACTGCAGGGAATGAATAATGCATTGCATTTATATCCTGTCAGGGCTCAGCTATTGAAATTCCTTTCCTCCTATTTTGGAAACACACTGAACAAAGCAGAGACATGTAGGATTCCATGATATGTTTTTGATGTTCTATTGTTCTCAAACTGATAGGAATTTGATCGTCTGGTGATGCATCATTATATACCTGAAGTGCATCATTACGCAGCTGGAGTGTGTCATTGAGAGAGTGTAATTCCTTTCAGTTTTGGAACAATAGAAAATTAAAAGAACAGCATGTAATTCTTTGTTCTCTCTTTTGTTCCGAATGGTTCCAAAATGAGTAAAATATCTAGCATTAATGCCTAAAAGAGGACTATTTTTAGGTCAATTACTAAAACTAGTGATTTTAATGGTATAAATTTGTTTGCCTACTTAGGCGAATTTGTTTTTTATTTTAGCAAAGAAGAATTTCGAAAAACCTTGAGTATATCGAATAAAAGTGGCTGATGCAATTTATTTTATCAATAACAAACTAACGAACCTGTAAAGTGAATATATGTGAAGGAATGAAAATGAATAGACATCAATAGTCCTATTGCGAACTGTGAAATGGCCATTTCTTCACAAAGACGGATTGTAATAAATTATTAATTCTTTCATTACTTCTTATCGTATAACATGGTGGCCGAACTGAGACTGCTGTAAACGTTGTACTGTCAACAATAACAAATCCGGGAAAAATATTTTACCAGCCAGGTTGACAAATCTTAGTAATTTAAATAGATGACTGAAATTATGCCTTATGATTGATACTTTATTACTGTATATTAGATGTTGTATTATTCTTTGTACTTAAAGTGTAATTGCTTCATAAAGTATTCCCTCGATAAACTTTGTACCTAAACAAAGCGAATCCATTTTAATTTACTGCTGAACTGCTAATTTTTCAATTTTTAATATCCAAAGATATTAAGGACAACATTCATTTGAATTACATACTTTGTAGTTCTCTGATTTATAATTAATGTGTTTCACTTGGCAATATGGCATTATACAGTCAGAAAAGAGGACTTGATTTTTTTCTGCCACAAATCAAGAAATTTCCATAAGTTTTGGAACGTACAGAACAAAAGAAAAAACACAAGAGTTCCATGCTGTGTTTTTGATATGGTATTGTTCCAAAACTGAATAGAATTTCTTGATTTGTTGTTCCTGGATTTGTTATAGTTGACGGTATGTTGTTAACGGAAAATAAGTTCGAACATCGTGTAAAAGTGTAAGCGTAGGTAATTTGCGTATTTATTAAAACGACTCCCTATCCAATTTACCATAACAAAAACGGTAGAAATGATTATTTGTGGCAGTCAATAAAGAAAAAAAATGGTGTTCAATTCTATTTGGTGCTATTTTACAGTAATTATAAATACAGAAAACCATAACCTGTATACATAGAAGTTACATATCGTTGCATAGACTAAAGTAAACGAAAGGAAACATGTAAAAAAACGATACAGTGTTCAACGAATACAGGGTGTAGGATTTTAATCTCATAATGACAATATAATCTGACTGAATTCCTTAATGACATGCATAATAAACCTGTGGGTACAAAATGGCCAACCAGGTTAATTTGGTAATTTGATGATTTTTATTTTTTAATGAGTTTCTAAGAGTAGTTAGTGTCAGTATATGCTATTGGAATACTCTACTATACATTACTATTTCAGTCATTATGGATTTTCTCCTTTTATCATGATTATACATCACTTCTGGTTTGATGTCATTATGAGATTGCATACTTTATCATGATTTATGCAAAAACCATAGAAATTTCAAATATTTCATATAAGCAATGAATTTTCCAAACTTTTAAATCATTAAAATTTTGCTTCAAACTAACACTCTTATATATTATAGACAAAGGTAATAAATCCATGATAGTATTCAATTTATGGACAAAAGTATAAATAAGTAGTCAAGTTTCTATGACCCCCTTCTAACTTTGGACCAGTTTTTACTATTATATTAACAAAATGAATGAAAATAAAGATGACAATATATCTACAATACATACATCTAGGTCTTCTCATTCCATTTTCCCTGAATATTCAATGATCTTCAAGATATTTGGTCTAAAACTTTGATTTTTTCCACTGTTTATATACTTTGGAGGCACCATTCTAACATTGATATCTATGGCACTTCTGGTTAGTCATTACAGATTTATTTCAGATTATATTGTTGTTATGTTACATCCTACACCCTGGAATAATACACACGATTTCATGCCGTCCACAACCTCAGGGGTGTGATAGGCCAAGTAACACTTCCCATTGACAATTTTTAAATCTGGCTTAATTGTGGAAATATGAGCAAAAATAGAAAATCCCTTGCTTGTATTCGGATCTAAAGGAGTTAAAGATTATTGGTATGCACATATTTCCACTCAATAATTAAATTCTTTACAGAAAAGAAGAAAAGAAAATAACACAAGTTAATACTGACCAGAAGTAGTCAGTGTAAATTGCATAATTGTCTTTGCTCTTTTCTGAAGAGTAGTTTCATTATTGAATGGAAATATGTGCATACCAACAATCTTTTACGCTATTAGATCCGAATATATGCAAGGAATTTTCTATTTTTGCTCATATTTCCCTGATTAAGCCAGATTTTAAAAATTGGCAATGAGAAGTGTTACATGGCGTATCACGCCCCCGAACCTGTGCAAAAAGGGACATGACAGAAACGGATACGAAACTACCTGCACTTTTATGTGCTTTCATTTCTACGGCTGCAGAGTACAATAAGTGACAAGAAATCAAAGAGAAAGAGACATTTGCTAGAACACATTGACAATGTATTGGGAAATTTTCTGGATTTATTAGTGTGATAGTTTTTATCATTTTCCATCCAGTAAACTGCATCAAAGAAGCATCTTTCATCGAGTGTTTAAATGAAATGAAATCAAGTACTAATGTCACAAGAACAAATTCGTATCCAGTGAAATCGACTATACAGTGTGCTCACTTCTGCTCAAAGGGGAAATATTCCGATGCATATAATTTAGTGAGACGTCCACAGGATATTTACACCTGCAGTTTGCTGTCCATTGATGTTCTAATTGCGTCGTGTGGAGACGATGATATCCTATGCGAAAGTGAAGTTGATTTCTATTTCAAAGGTAACGTTGCATTTTCTGCTGTTAATATAGTTGATTACGACACATCAAACTTGTCATACATTACACCGAATTCGTATCAATTTTGTACATATATGTATATACGTGCGTATGTGGGAGCTCCCATAAGGTGCTGTGTTAAACTGCTGATACAAATTTCATGTATTGCTGGCTTGATCAAATTTATTTGAAGATAAGACTTACTTGAATATGTTATAGTTTTGGAATGTGTGTATGTGGAAGGAACTGATTCCGTGACGAATGCGAACTTTGAGACTCCAAATGCCGGATGGACTCCCTTCATGGGCCACAATGATGTATTTGACTTGCAATACGTCAGTTCTACATTTACAGAGGGAACTCAATCTCTCCTACTGAAAGGAGACGTCGGAGCACAGATTACTTTTTCCGTACCTGACAAGTACAAATTTTAAACCTTCATGGTAGCAGTCCATTCTCTCAAATCGGTGGGGCCACTGGAACCATTTTTAAGACGACTTGGCAATTGCTTGAAGCATTGGGTAACGCACATTCATGCCTCCAAGTTTTCCCCCGGAAAGTCGGGCTAGATTTGCAGACGATTTTATCCTTTAACTTATGAGTGAAATCAATATACAATTGATAAAACCGAATGCCATTTAGATGATTTTATTTTTTCCAGATCATGAAATTACTATCAAAAGTTTAGCGCACCGCAACAACTGAATTGAGTAAGCTCAACATGAAATTCAACTGTTGAATATAGTTAGGTAGTCTATTAAAGGACTGTCCATTAAATCTTCTTATCGCAGTATGAAAGTGGTAAAAGTGACGACTGATACCAAAAACAACTGGGAAAGCACTGACGACGTTTATACCTACAGTCTACAATGCACCTTCACAGTAAGTAACGTCTGATTCAAGAAAATCACATTGCAAGTTTAAATAAAGCTGAGGGTCTTGTCCACTCATTCCCTCACAGCACACCGCTTCTCTCAGTGATAATCGTTAAATTACTATTAGCGTGAAAGTCAATAGAAAATTTCATGCTGAGTTATTGAAATTCGGACGTTAGCTTTTAATAGTAATTTCACGATCTGACTTGGGCTTGAACTGAGGAAAATTACTTGCACTGACAAGAAAATAGTATATTGCCCTAATTTTCTGTAATAAAATGTCTACTGCTGTGTTGCCAATCAAGTAACGGGCAATCGATGTCGCCTAAATTCATTTAGTGAGTTTCCTGACATCTATGTGTAAAAAGGGTTATAAAGCATTTCCGCTTAGAGAACAGGACACTTTTGTTGTAATTTCAAACCATAAGGATCACACGCATAGCCTAACGTTTCTTCTAATACTTCGCACCAGATTTAAAGTGCATTCCTTAATTGTAATAACGAGTACAAAGTTTATATTGCATGAATTTCTTGTAATAGAATGTTACATGTTAATCTAAATAACACTGTAATTACACAGATGGATAATGGAGAACAGGTTCCATTAAAGACTCCAGGAGAAATGGCAACCAACACTTGGCACACCCTGACTCTTGTATTCTGGTAACGTACACATTTGCTTTTATTGCCCTTCAAATGTCCTGCAATCTATTTCATTTTGCAAAGACTAAAGAAATCCACGCTCTGATTTTATAAAATGAAGAAGTATGGAGGAACATTTCATCCTCTGAATTTAGTTTTGTGTACTTTTTATTATGTGTAAAGATAAATGGTGTTTAATATAAACCTGCACATGTGACCAGGCTCTTCAGTTTTTTGTCACAAAAAAATTTACATCCTACGGCAGTTACATTTTGTAAGGGGAACAGCAGAAACATCTCCCAGTTCCCCATACTCCCAGAAAACGATATCTTAGTATTACAAATCACCAGATGGATTTTGACTCATTTCATGGGAATTCCCATTCAAATAACAAATCAATTGGATGATCTGTAATGAACATAAGAAATTACTTCCAAATTCACCTCCAAATATTGTTTTCAATCTTTGTCAATTCCAGACAGTGCTATTATTATTAATGACCATTCGTTTGTCATGTTATCTCTTGTTTTTCAGGACATCACAGAGGTTCAATGTCGTTTGTGTAGCAGATTGCAGGGAACAACTAACAAATCCTACTGGGACAACATGAGAGTGTTTTATGCTACATATCCCTCAGGATATATTGCTTGCCAGTGAGATTAGTTTTCAAAATGAAATATCGATCTAAAAAGATATAAAATCATGAAATTCCTATTTATTTGGAAACGTGCAGAACAACAAAAATCCACGCTGTGACGTGCTATTGTTTCAAAAATGATAGGTATTTCATGATTTGCAGATTAACTGAGTTATCCCTTCAGATTATGAAATTTCTATCAAAAGGTTAGCGCCCTGCAACAATTGAGCTCAGCATGGAATTCAATTGTTGCGGGATGATGGTCATGTACCGCGGCTAGACTAAATTCCCCTGCCTAATCTGCCTTAGTAGACGTAACAAATAGATCTAGAAAAAAACATATTAGGAAGTTAAAATTTGAGGGAATTTTTATCATAAAACTTTATCTTTAAAAGTGATGATGAAACTGCATTGTATTTCTAGTTTGTTTTATTTGTCAACCTTGAAATAAAATGAACAATGGAAAGACGTTCAATACTGTAATGTTGTGTATTTTTGTAGTATACTAGGTGAAACCCGTGCTTCGCACGGTTAGGGCATGACAGCATATGTGAAAGAGCAGGCCATCTGCATCCTCCCAC
>JBCAUI010524033.1:0-11711 GCA_038406195.1 Haplosyllis anthogorgicola | reverse complement strand
TAAAAAAGCCTTAGGGATCACTACAGTTATGGCCAGATTTGGCCATATTGGCTAAAATTGGCCATAATTGGCTATTTTCAGACAATACTTATCTTGCAAGTATGAATAAAAAATATTCATACAATAAATTTTAGCATGCAAACTTTCTTTTAAAAATTTTTCATGCTGTCAAGTTCATTTAAAGGGTAGAAAATGAAGACATTTCATGGTATTGTTGTTCAGGATCCACCATATTTGAACTAGTTTCACTTTCCCAAAATTTAGTTTCTAAATAAAAAAAAACTTGCTGAAGTAATTTACAGAACTTTTATCAAAATAAAAGGAATAATAAATACAATAGCGCATATGGAAGGCTTTCCATCATTTGAAAAAGAATACATTGGTACACGAACACATATTAAAAGGCCAAATTTGGCCACATTGGCCAAATTACGACATGACACCTCATTGATGGGGATTATTAGATGATAGATTATTCCATGTTTTACGTAATAAAAAATTACAAAACTTTACAACTCGTGGGTTTTTTTTACATATCTCGACTGGGAAAGCTCAGTAATTGTCATGTAGAAAATTTTGTGAAAGTGCACGGGAAGCAACAACATTGGCAGAGGATGCACAAGTTTAAGAAAATTCAAACCTTTGTCAGTGACGATTTCAAACGATTCCATTCCTTGTCACCTAAGTTTACGTCGCTCTGTTCGTCGAATATGTCATCCAGTGGGTCTTCCTTGTTTGCCATTTGTCTTAGGATAATTTAAAACGTTGAAAATCGCAGTAAAACAGTGAAAATACTCTAAATGAGACACTATTTCAAAACAAACGTGGGTGACACCATTTTGGACCGGTCACATGACCTACACAATTTCTTCAAGCCACGTAACTACGAAAAAAATAAGCGCCCTTGGAGATTACTTTGCCACGAAATCTTCAGTTCTTGCTGATTACTAACCTCCGATGGGAATGGGGGCATGAATCGAATTGCTCATGGCCTTAAAGGAATCCTGGATCCGCGCCTGCTGTTTTAACAAATTACACTTCTGTCGTATGCCACCCTACAATATTATTATTTTACAAATATTGACTCCAGTCCTTCGATCCAGGGGCAGTCAACTTTAATCAAGACACGGATTTAATTTTTTTTTTTTTACAAAAAAACCAGCCACTTTATAGTTAATAAACACTTTATTTCGACACATCTATCCCACCATTCCATCATCATACATTAACAAAACATTAAATTTTGAACAGAAACAAATAAATAAAATAAAATAATCATCCTAGCACCACTGGAATATCACAATTGTCTGTACATGTATTTTTAGGAAGAACATGATCTACGGCGAGACGTTGCTATGCCAGTGTCGCTCTCTTGTTGCCTGGGGAAACCGTTTCACTAAAGTTGCGTCCTCTTGATGAAATGAATCTTTCGTAACTGCAATGTAGCAAGTAAACATAAATTAATATTAGTACCCGCAAGATGGAATTGTATTTGCATCAAAGCGGCTCTGTGAACAAATTAGTGAAAGTGTCGGGTTGTTATAAAATGACAGGTGTGTTAAATCTGCCCAAATTTTGGTGCATGTGATTCTGTCACTATATATTTTACACTGTACATGTATATCATCTCACGTATATTAATGCCACTGCATATCATATAACTACTGCCCTGGACGTGCACACTGAGCACCTTCAGTCCAGGAATGATTTAATCCTGTCAGCACTTACCAATCAGTAAGCGTACAAGGCAGCTAACTCTTTAATTTGCATAAATCTACGATCACTTAAATCTCACATTTTATGGATAGTAACAGCTTCTCCCTACAGCATGTATCTGCAATGTTCATGTAAAAGGAGTCTCAGATCACAGTGCACTTACATTTGTTGGTATCGGAGCCTTTCTTCTGCAGATACTGATGGCTTCATTCGTGATGCAGCAGTCAACAAATGTCTCTGTTTGACCACTATCTGACCTTGAGCTTGACCTTTCCTGTCACTGTTTGAAGTAGAACCTGCTGTGTCGCGTCCTGCTAATCTCTCAATCTGTTGAAATCAAAGGTTTTAGGATTTTGTGTACAACAGATTCGGTGTAACAATGCTACTTTTTCAGGGGTGCTGCCAACATAAAGTACTTTGGGGGACAAAGTTACTTTCTTTTAATAATGTGGTACACTGAGATATAGAATTCTGCAAAGTGCAAACAGCAAAATAGAGCATTCTGTAAACCTGGAAGCTATGTTCATGGCATAAGTGCTTTCAGTAGCATATCACTTGTTAGTGTCTTGTTTTCCACAGAAGTACTATTATGTGTACTGAGCCGCATATGTACTTACTTGTTGTGCGAACTGGATTTCTTGTTGAGGTGTCAATGGAACCACTCCTACTTCAAGTTTAGGTATGTACGCTATGTCATTAATTCTAGGCTTCTCAATGACAACCGCTTTTTCTCCGGTTTCCTGCAATAGCAGTTATCTAGACATAATGAACAGACACAAACGGCTGGTAAAAACGACATTGAAGTTTACCAAAGAAATGCAACAGTCAGCCTGCTTTCATGACATAAAGTCTATAGCTTTTCACACCGTTTTATCTCTGAGGGTATGTACATTTTTGGATTAATGTTAATCCTTATGGGCAGGCAGAACAACTGATATTTGTACCTTTCGTGCTTGTGCTTTGGTCTTAGCTGCACTATCTCCTGCTGCACCTGATGAAGTGAAATCTGAAAGAGAGAGAAAAAATAAAAACGGTTCATCTGCATGAATTCACGAATGAATGTGAAAAGTGCATTTTAGTCAAAATTGGAGATAAGACTATCATTTATTAGTTTAACATTATAAATTCATTACCATGATTCTCATGTTGTACAAAGTGGAATGTGTCGATGTTTGTTGGAATCGGTAATTCACCGTTCTCCTCTTGAGATCTAATACCGTCTGTTACTTCATGAACTGCAGCAAGCTGTGCATTGTACAGTAAAGCTACAATATAAGACACGCTTAGATTTCAATTGGTTGAATTATCTTTCATACTAACACTAAATCTGAACATGACAAAATTGACACTACATTACGCATATTATTTACCTTTATAATCAGCACCAGTAAAATGTTCGCAGGTGTCTGCAAAGTGTTTCAGGTCGACATCACTATCAAGTGACATGTGTCGTGATAACGCTTGCAGAATCTCAAACCTCTCGGTCTGTGTAAAGATTAGAACAAAACATTACGCACCAAACAGTGACTCGTCCTTTCACTTTGGCTGTGTAGGTTTAAAATCAAAATTTTGTTACAATCAGTAGATCTCTATCCGCGTCTCATAAGTTAAGTCCTAGCTTAAAATACATTGCATACACTGACTACTCACGATCTGCCACTCTACTGTCTAAATGTACATCAGTAAATACATACAACTTAATAAGTGTATACCTGTCCCATTTTCAAGTCATTTCAAAGTGTAGACAAGTTTAATAATGACAAATGGGCCAACACACCGTATTCTGGAAAATAAACTTGTACATTTACCTCGTCTGGCATTGGACACCACAGTGCCTTGTCCAGTCTACCTGGTCTGAGTAATGCTGGATCGATCAAGTCCGGTCTACTCGTTGCCCCCAACACGTATACACCTAAAGCAAGGAAAGGTTTTGAAAGAACTGACACTTGGATGCTTCAACAACACACAATCTCTACTATTTCAAGACAATATTTAAATACCAATACCAAATATTTTGAGCTATCCAAAAATGTCTGAAATTATCTTTTAAATAAAATACGCACATCTCTGTAATAATAAATCTTTATAGCTCTCATGTTTAGGGGGAAATTGCAGAATAATAGACACAGATTTCTCATTCAAGGAAAACGAATTATCAGATAAATTCGTTTATAAATCACACGACAGCATCTGTGTTAGAAGGTTGTTTGCCATTAATGTGAAACACAGAAGAATCTGTAATTTAAGCTGTCAAGTATGGGCCTTATAAAGCACATCTCGAATCTAATCAAGCTAACCATCCAATCCTTCAACTCCATCAAGTTGCGTAAGCAATTGATTAACGACTCGATCCGTGACGCCAGTGCTGTCATGACCTCTCCGTGGTGCCAGGGAATCGAACTCGTCAAAGAATAGAATACAAGGCTTTGCACTTGCAGCCCTGAAATGCAAACGACTTGGCTACAATCAGCAGTGAAAACGGCTTCTTACGAGCACCCTTTACGATCATTACAGTTGCAAACAACTTCTGGTCTTAAAATACTGGTCAATCCAAATGACAATTGTGGCTTTAGTTCTATAATATCTGGTCACAAATGACAGATGTTCTTTCAACTCAGCGGTCGTAAAATACAGGTTTCACTGGCCGAATAAAACTGACTTTATTTAAAACGAGGTGACCTGACGGAGCACTGACCCTCATGTATCCCCCGACTTTTTCCTAGAATTGTCTGAAATGGCCAGAAATGCATTTCCCCAGTCCAGGTGGGGGTGGGGTGGGGTCCTGGTCAACTTTTTCCTAGAATTGTCTTAAATGGCCAGGAATGCGTTTTCCCCAGTCCGGGGAGGGGGGTCCCGGTCAACTTTTTGCAATGGCGGCCCAGAACACGAATCTAGATTTTGTCCAATACGTAGACCCTCATTGCTGATGCAGGAGGGTCAATAAAATGTTAAACTTAATACACCCATAATTCACTCTTTGTAACCGTCCTTCTTTTTATGAACGAAACATGCCATTAACAAGTTACTCGTCATATTACCTGTCAAAAGTGTCCCTGACAGCCTGTTCACTTGCTCCTATGTATTTACTCAGCAACTCCGGACCCTGAAGTTATAGAAACAATATAGTGTTTGATAACGGTTCAACCGTTAAGTATTTTCTTTTCAATTTAGCTTAACACTTTTTGGTATCGTAAATTGAAAGACACGTACCTTAATACTGATGAAGTTGAGGTTGCACTCTTTCGCTAGAACCCCAGCAAGTAATGTCTTTCCAGTTCCGGGTGCTCCATACAGAAGTAAACCTGATCTCAGTCTAAGTGGGCATTGTGCAAAAAGTTCTGGATACTACAAAACGTATAAATATTGTCTGAGATGTTTGTAAATCCCATACAAATATCATGAAATTATATTACTGAATCTTTATTACCAGAAACATGTTAAGTAATTAGACCATAATATCCAAGATGTTTTTGTGAGTGATTGCAGATACAGGAACAAGAAAGTATAAAGCACACAATCCTACAACAATGTCTTGCATGGGTGTGCCATTGCCATGCCTGGATAATTAATCTTTTGTTCAATTGTTCTATTGACGCACTTTAAACCTCACAAAATATTCCATAATTCATTAGTATTTTTTCGGTGAACCACATAGCTACAACTCTGTTGTAGTAACTGGCTACCTTAGAAGGCCACATGAGTGTTTGTAGCAGCACATCCGTGACGTCCTTGAGTCCTCCCACCGCCTCCCAGCCCTGATCTCCCGCCTGATGGAGGTTCACATTCTGCAGCGCTGCCGGAATAAAGCCGCCCAAGGCTGCGTCAAAATCACTCACCTTCAACTCTACGTCTCCGTTAGCTTCTGTTAAAAATAAATACAGATATCTGCTATGCAGGTATATCCAGCTATACCTAAAAATTTCATTTCAAGAAACATACGATTGAATCAACTCAGAAAATGTCCAAAATTAATGAGTTAGCAACAACCATGGAGCTGATGTAAACAGGTGTCCAGACTCAATACTGAACCCATTCCATAGGAATTCCATTAATTAATTCCACAGGCGATAAACAGTTTGTCCATGAACACCCACATGCATTAAACAGTATGTGAAACATGCCCTGCACAATTTCCCATTTGAAAGAACACAACCAATTTCCGCTACCTCTCGTACCTACCAAATGTGGTCTGAATTTCTCAAATGTCCCCCAGAAATCAGAGGTATGCACTTGAAGTTGTGCATTGAAAATTAGCAGTAGTAAATTTTAGATATAGGATGAAATTACAGTACAATATTTTGACAAATTCAAACATTAACTATTGTAATGCATAGTATTTTCCTTGGCATGACCCCGAAAAATTACAAAGGAATCTCGATAGACAAAATGTTCCCCGGTTTCAAAAAGCAATCGAAACGCTGCTAACCTGGGTGTACAATACGGTGTGCATGTATGGCTCGTTGCAACAACATGTGTAGATCTCGTGCCACGTAACCTTCTGTGCGCTTTGCTATCGACATGAGATCTTCGTCTTCTAATTTGTTGTCCAACACTCCAGCTGTGTTCAATATCTGAGCTTTCAATATCTTACATCTTTGCTCCTGTAATTCAGATACATGTCCAGTACATTTACGAGGAAGGTAGATCTTGCTTAATAATTTCATTAAATTGTCCGTTTTCAGAAAAAAGAAGAAAAAGAATAGGCAAAAACTGCACATTAATTTAAAACAACGATTTCAGGTATGATAAATAAAATGGTTCATTTGTTTCACCGTCACCGTAGAATTTCACATCTGTATTTCAAGAGTTAATAATTAACACAAAACACTGTATACATTAGGACCTTCTTTGAGCGACATCTCTTTCGAGTGACACTCTCTTATTTGACGCCTTTTTCGGTGACATTTCTGGTTTTAAATGTATGTAATCATATCTACTGTGTGCGACACCTTCCTTGGACAACACTTTTGGGAAGCAAAAGTCGGGTGTCGCTCATAAGAGGTCCTACTGTATTACCTTATCTGGAGGTTTGAGTGCGACTGTTGCCGGGAAGAAGTGATGCCCTCGTGGAGACGTTAGGACCGCATTAAGTGTGGACACCGCTTTACATGTTGCCATGACAACTATCCGGTCTCCTCTACTTCTCACTTTGCACAATAAATCCTTCACAACTAAAATCAAAGTTCCATAAAATGATGATAATAAAAATGGTTTTTTTTCTTCAAATTTAAAAGCTGATAGGATAGACATTTTTCATGTCCATTGCTCCTTCTATGCATCTATTATAACAGAACATGTTATATGTACTCTAAATGTCTATGCCATTTAAGACCACACGTATTCTGTTTTCCCAAAGTACACTGATGATGCATATACATTACATTTTTAGTGAAACCTGTATTTTACGACCACCTGTCATTAGTGACAAGATGTTACAGAAATGCGACTGTAATTTCTCGTTGGATGACCACTTCTTGTTTGCGACCATAAAGATTGATCGGTCGCAAATGATAGGTTTCATTGTAAGAATGGCAAATGTTCAAATGCATTGTTTATTGTCCAATGTTTTCAATTAAATTGGTGATTTCATGTTGAAATACATGTATTGTGACGCAAAATTTTTAATTTAATTCACAGAACAGATAATTTCTTACCCTGAGCAATCTTTGTGTAGTAGAGAGCCTCTCCGGTTAGTTCCTGTTCAGGACCACTAGGTGACGCTGCTATCTGATCTAGATCATCGAGCAGAATCACCGTCGGCTGCCGCCATGATGCCTCCAGAAAGTGCCGTTCCATTATCTTTTGAACCGACTCCATTCGTTTCCCTGTAGTGACACAAGTAATGTGTCATTTAAGCTTCGACTTAACTTTTAATGATTCAAGTAACTTTTTATACACGCTTAAAACAGTGTACACTGTTATTCGTGGAAAAGGCAGGTGTGGCACCAGACATGTCCCTTGGGATCACTGCACACAAGCAAGAAAGAGAGTGCAGGTGAGATAGCCTTCCTAGCCCCACAAATAGACCCTGGTAAAAAAAAAGGTCCAGATGGACCTGAGCTCATTTGGCATTATCAAATAACTAAGACAATCTAAGTCACAATATCAAATGGACACAAATAAAGTGTTTTGGATGAAATCTCCAATATGTGATATATGAAAAACACAAATATGGCTGCCAAACAGGAAATATATGTGGGATCAATATACTTTTTAAAAGAAATGAAGAGGGTAGATGGGTGCATATGACTGTCAAATATGAAGTTTGTTCCATCAAATGCATGTCCAGGAGAAAGGTTCAAAGAAAAATACAAATATGGCTGGCAATTTGAGAATAATGGTCACAGCAACATAATTTTTCTGGGCATTCATGGGCGGCATAGGTGCATACGTGTGTAAGATATGAAGTCTCTATGATCAATAGTGTGCTCAGGGTGACTGCACACAGATGACAACGCAGGACGACGGACGACGGACCATTCATGATTCTATAGGCTCTTTGGCATATATGCCAAATGAGCCAAAAACTTTGGGTCAAGAATAAAGATTGAGAGAAATATTTACCTCGAAGTGGTTTACACTGTATGAGCGTTACATGTGCTAGATTGGGCCAGCATCCGACTGCGTGGCACAGTGCCTGACAAACACTGCTTTTACCGACTCCTCTTGCTCCATGTATCAACAAGTTTCCAATCTACAAATAAAATTTAGTTAGGATATTGAGTATTACGATCATTATGAAAAATTGTGATTATCAAAAAATCAGTAGAACGTTAAGAAGGCAGCAGCATTGGGTTTGAAAAAAAAAAGATTTTCAAAAAAAAAAAAAAAAAAAGGTGACACAAACACATAGCACACTTATATTGGACCCTTGGTTTCTTAATTTCGGGCAGTATGTTACATAAATAAATAAATTTGAAACTTTTACGTACTTGATCTCCCTTGAACATGTGCCTGGACAGTGCCTTCTGTGCTAAATATATTTCTAGCGTCTGCAACCCTTGTGAAAATTCACTTTCCATGCCACTATAGATGAAAAAAAAAACGTGTTAAATATATGAACGAGAACGTGTGCCCAATTCCCATATATTTATAATATAACCTAAATTTTGTTGTAATTTTAGAAGCATGGAAATCACCACTGACCCCAGGTGTACGACGGTCGTAGCTGGTAACTTCGGGTCGATGTCAAAAGTACTCCAGCAGGGTAACTGCGATACGTTTTCTGGTAAATCTCCTGCAGTTAACTTCTTAGATACTTTAATACTGATCTTAAAGAGAGCATCAAGTTTTGATCATGCATATGAATGGTGATTGTTAATCAACACTGCAACACTCAAGTTGAAACTGCACAATTGTGGAAAGAATAGAAAAGAACAATAATGTGTGCAATATCATAAATATGGTATGCGCTACATATAATACCTTCTCAGCAAGTCCCCTGTCCAATAGATACACTGGCTTTTCTCCTTCAGGAACTTTGGAATCTTTCTTCGGTAAAAAAGTTACCAGAAATTCTCCAAAATAATCTGAAAATAAAATAATAACAGTATGACAATTATAAATCTGTGATGATTGTTGTTTCTCGTAATAATCATTACAATATTTATGAAAAATAAACAATTACATTTTGAACAGCTGGCGACACACAATATATCACCCATATTACCAAAACTTTCTGGTTCTCTGTCACAACATTTACCTGGTTTTAGACAAAATTTCAATAAGCTTCCATCACTTGCCACTAGAGGGAACTTCCATAGAGATACATCACCAAGCCAGATCTTGAAAGCTGAACCTATCAAATCTTCAGTAAATTCCTCAGACTGAAACAATTTATTATTGTAAATGCGTAATATGCTATAGTTTACAATTACTTCGTACCATAAATATGGGTAAATACATAAATGTATAGTTGGCTAAGTCTTTCAGTGGAAAAGAAAACTGACTAATCATCAGTTGGAATAACTGATAAACTATGCACACCATCTACAATCTGAACAGCGAGTTTGTGGTTGAGCTATTATTTCTTACCACATCAAATAAGGGATGAAGCATAATTTCCTCTGATTCTGCAACACATGTTTCTCCCACTGACCTCAACCTGACCTTGCCAGTAACCTCTGACCCAATCTGACGACGAAGCAGGTCATGCATAACTACATGACCCAAAAGTGTGTGATGGGAAGGCATGAACTCCACCCTGTATCAGAAAATACATAATATATTAAACCATTTGTAATAATGTCACTTTTGTCACTGTATTATCATACGGCAACCTTGTATTGCAAGGTAGGAAAGCATTTTTCTCTCTGAGGACTCACCTTGAAAGGTGCACTCTCGTTTTAGAGACTGTTTCCACTGAGGTAAGGCTGAAGTTGGGCATTAATTCTAATTTACTTGTGAAACTCTTTAATCAATCATTGGGTTAACGATATCTCTTACGATAGTAACACATAACCCAGACCTGATTGACGCTGGGTAACACAATAATTAATCACGATTTGAACATTTTCAGTCTTTTGACTACACATTTCAAGTTAACATACAATGTACTGACCTGAATATGAGTGTTTTCTCCTCCCCACTTCTTCCATACACACTGTAAGTATTGTTTTGATCAAGAACGATAACTCGCACAGCTATATCTACTCCTTTCAACTCCTTTTAAAGATATAATATAATATAATATAATAATATTTAATAATACATACGAAATACACAAAAATTGGTTGTGTGCAAAAAATTACTTTGAAGAAACACAGCTAACCTGAGTGTCCTCATTGAATCCAGATTCACCTTTGGCTTTTGGACTATTAGCTTTGTTTGCTTGTTTCTTCATTGCTTCCTCTCGCTCACCTGGAGACCACATCCGGTGTAAATAAGCCAGAAAGCTGGACGGAAGCTCCCCCTGGTGGTGAGGTAAACATTCTCGACAGGTGGCGGAACTGATGTAAACATTGGTGGGTTGTTGGCAAAAGTTCAATGGTTTAAAAGATGCACCGTGTGATTCTGTTTCCACAACAGCGCCAAAATGTTCAACGCGTAATGCCGTATCTAATTTTACCACTGAGGAAAGAATTTCTCTATGACAGTCATGTACTTCGGGCTTCTTCTTTTGCGTTTCTTCACCACTCCACAAGGACGAAAAGAACTCATAAATCTTTGAGAACGTGTCAGTGTTTTGATGTTCGTTGGCACCTTTATTTATTTCTTCGTTTTGCAGTGCTGCCGCAAGAATGTCATCTTCTTCTGTGTTGTTCGTGCTGCTGTTGCTACTGCTGTATGTTCGCATTGACTGGAATCCATACATATCATCACCCAACGTTTCTTCTGCGGACTTGAAATATAATAAAGTATGTAATCAATTGAGTATAAATCGTGAAATCAAATACGTCCCAATTGGCACACAAGAGGCCCTTCCTTGACTGATTAGAATTTAATTCATTTACATACACGTTGTAGCAGTCTCAACTACGCGCAGTCTCAGATACATGCCGGGTAAATAGTTGAAATGTTGCATAGAAAGTCATGGAAAGTTATTTTTCACATACTTTGTGTAGCGCAACCTTATGTTTCTCCAAAATAAAAAAATTAATATAGTTTGCAAATGTCATGCGGCAATAATTGTAGATACATGTAAATAAAAACAAAAATGTAAATTTATTTGTCAGTGTCATTTAAATAATCATAGATAATATTTTTAAAATTTATTTATTCATTGTATATCATTTTACAACTATTAAATATTAAATCAATAAATTTATTAATTTAACAATAGTTTGCAACTATTTGCATAAATTTATTTAAATAAAAAAATTGATTGACTTATTTAAATTTAATAAGAGATGTAAAATGATATATAATAAATAAATAAGTTTATTTGTCTAATGATTATTAACTTTGAAAAAAAAAAAATCTACATTGTTAATTTTTATTTATCTACAATTATTACTACATGCCATTTGCAAACTATATTTATTTATTTATTTTGG
>JBCAUI010524032.1:0-24423 GCA_038406195.1 Haplosyllis anthogorgicola | reverse complement strand
GGGGGGTGGGGGGGGTGCCCCCCCCCCCCCCCCCCACTACGAGAAATCCTGGATCCGCCACTGAAATTCATTGGCCAATGATTAGCTTGGAATTCGTCTGTCAAAATAACATGCAGAAAAATCTCACATAACCGACTTGCACTCGGCAAAAACTGTCAAACTATCAAAAGGGTGGTGCAAAGATGCCGCCGAGAAAAATCAGAAAATAAGGAAAACGTGTTGAAATTTTAGCTAAACGCGACGAAGTACAAAAATACCGAAAAGTAAAGTTCTTTAAATTCCGTCCTTTAAAAACGGAATTCCGATTTAAACTGGAGCAGTTATTTCTCAAAGGGTGAATATACTTTTAAGGAAATAAGAAGATAGATAAAATACGAATAAACACATTTCAAGATGCATTGGATCAAATTGACAAAATGAAGACATCTCAAAAATCAAGGTTGCACTCTCTAAATGGTTCAATATGCAAAGCGCTGAAACGCATCGTAACTTGAAGAGCGAGGGAGAACTTCTTCTTTTGATTTGTGTAACTTCATTTGCAATGTTAAACTCGATTCGTGCTGAACCAAGCAAAAGTTGCGATCAGCTAAAATGACTGCTCCCGTGGGAGGTGTTATGGAATAAATTGTTCGCAGTAAAAATGAAATGCAAATAGGGCTGAAATTGGCGGTAACATGAACCCACAACAAATTGCAGTGATGAGCATTGATTTGATTGGATGAATTACTTCACACTTATTGCGAGGCGGTGTAGTCACTACTGGGAAGAGGGACAGAAACATAGGTTTTCATTTGCACTATTTCCAAGTGCAATTTTTCCGAGTGCAACTCTTCTCAAAACACTCGATGTTAAAAAAGCAAATCCATGAATTCTCTCTTTGTAGGCTGTTTCTGATGCACGTTTAATTTATTTCAGACTCTAACACTTCTTATTAGATGTGTAGCAGATCTCAATTTTTCTGTTTTCCGCCCGACGATAAGGGACGATAAGTTGTGGAAAAGACTTTAAAGCACTGGGCAGATGAATATTTTTGAGTACTGTGGATTTCACGCTGAGATATGTTGATATCTGCATACATCCAAAAAATGTATATTACCATACAAATAATAAAATATCAAAACCAATAATGCTCTCACATAATGAAAATTTTGTGTGATGGAAATAGGCAATGTTCAATCTCAGCATATTGTTACTTATCGTCCCTTATCGTCGGGCGGAAAACAGAAAAATTGAGATCTGCTACACAACTAATAAGCAATCAATAGTCGAGGAATGAAATAATTTATTGCGTAAAATGGTCTTCGCACACTAACCAGTAATGGTTCAAATTCGTCTCTGCTTAAATATTAGGAAAATTTGCCTAATCTATAGACAAGCAATTTTATACCATTACTGGTTAGCAAACAAAATTTGGTTGCTTAAAGATCACCATTTTTAGTAATTGACCTAAAAATAGCATGCTATTGTGCTTATAACTGTATAACATTTAGACTAATTTGCCTAAATTTTTAGGCAAAAATGAGTAAATGAATGAATTTCGAAAGCATCTCAATTTTATATTCATTTGTTCACTTGCCTCAAGACAAATCTTGTATTTTTACCTACCTACAATCATATGCACCAGAGAAATTCAATACAGATACATTTAACATCTTGTATAAGTAGAAATGATAAAATTGACATATATTTTTATTTCTCTTTATTTTCAGGTTTTATACGGAAAAGCACTGAATCGATATGGATGCAGTACCGTGGGTGCACGCAGGTCATTTCAATGTAGTTATGAAACAGAAAATAATCTTTAGTGAGATTTAATCTGTATGTTATTCGGTCTTTACACTTGTATTATCATTTTTCGTACATTTCTGTACTAATACCTTTTTACTAGATCATAGAAGGAATTATGAACCTTAAAAAGCAAACGAACAGAAGGTGTGTGTGATGGAGTGATTTACTGTCTAAATAAGAAAGATAAACCATAATATTATCGAAATCGCATCGCTAAGGATTGAGGATTGTCGTGCTAAGTAGTAGTGCCGCAGGTAGTCCATTCTCTTGCTTTACCTGTGCTCTACTGCTTACTATGACAATTACTCCCAGACATCAATATTGCACAATTGCGCGCATCACAGATCACTAACACAGCAGTCAATCTATTGATGTTTTAACCGGAACTGATCGTAAAAATTTCAACAGAACCTGACGGATGTAATTACTCTCGGGTCTAAAATCCGGAATGGATTACTTTACATCCACGTGAAACTTCACACTGTTATCAACGTGAAAAAATACATAATATATCAACAACCTTTGAATGATTTTTACAATGGTTCAATGCTAAGTACTAGCGCCGCAGGATGTTTTCCTTTTGGTTCTCCTGTTGCCCTGGTGCTTACTCTGGTACCATGGTTCGCAGCAGAAAAATATCCATCAGAGACTGGACTTCAAACGAATAAAAATCGATGGAATCGTAACTTAAAGAGCAACAGCCACAATAAAATCACAAATCGATGTAGACAATTTTATGTTATTGTGAGATATCACAGATATAATACATTGTTCCCCGAGTATTTCACAGGATCTAAACCAAATCTTTAGCATAATCCCAATAAACTTCCATTGTTATAATACTGATTGGTAAAATAATGTGTGTTATCATCAACTCTTCAAGAAAACACAAACGTTTTAAACGATCGTTTGCACACCAAATATAATTGTATTATTCATGCACAAACTGTCGGACGAATGACTAGATCCTCTTTTTACATTTCCTTATATTTCAGAAATGTTGCAAACTGCTTTCAAGAAAATATTGACTGGCAAACCAATCACTTTTTTGTCTCTGAATTCCCTTGAAGTAAATTGCTCGTAATTGACTCCTTTTTCCAAAACCTTTTTATTGATTCATATTCATGACACTAAAAATATTCATTCTCCTTAAGATTTATTTCCAAGAGCCGAAACGATATCTCTATCTTTTGCTGCATTGCTATTGACGGGTTTAGTCTTTGTGCCTTTAGATTTTGCAATCCACAACACCAGGAGGTCGAGGATATATTCTATGTACTCGAAGCAAGTAATTACTGAAGCTCCGACCCACAGTCCAACCACTCCTCCAAGATCAGAGGCAAACTGACCAAACTGAAAGAGAGCATCAAGTGTCCATGTGTAAAAAGCTTTATCAATCCCACCGTAGTAAATGTAAATAAACAAACGGGTATAATAATATACTTCATTTTACATACAATTTTATGCTCTTACAGTGCTCCTTGAAATTAAAACCATGAAATCAGTTAAGCAGGACTGAATTGTTCTCTGAACAACAGTGAAAGAATGAGACTTACAGCGTAGCTCGGACTTTCCGTTATGGATTGAAAGTTGAGTTCTTCATAGTAAATGTTTACTTTTGCAAAATTCTTCCCAAAATTACCGCCATTGATTATTGTTTCTGCTCCCTCGTGATGCGATGACAAGTCGTCCCACAAATATTGCTAAGAAAACGAAAAAGATTTATCCTAAAAGGACTTCGTGTTGGTAATATATTTACACAGGCAAAACATGTTATTGTAAATAACACTGATGACAGAAATTCTCGAAATTGAAATGAATTTCGAGATATAATTAAAAGTTATATCAACTAACCCTTGATTTCTCTGCGGGCCAAGTCGACTGGGAAAGCGTCATAGAAAATAGTGTTTCTCTGAAATAAAATAACATTTTCGGTAGAAAGCGCAATGTACTTTGAAAGGTTTGGTTACATTTTCACGGGCAAGTTATTCATTTTGTTGTGAACCAAATACCTGTGCCATGTACCAATACATGTACCAAAAATGAATTTACGAATGAAAGACTTACAAATTCTTCGGTGTTCATATTATTAAAAGGAAGAGTTTGGGTATGAACAAACGTTTTGTCTTTAATGAGACAAGACTAATTATTTTGCAGTAATCTATTTGCAATGGACGGCTCTCCTGATAGCAGATCAAATTCTCCAGTACTCGATTATATCTGGACAATCTGGACCATTTAGATGGTTGTCGTGGCCTCGGGATCAAGGTAAGTTTAGCAGCGAATCCTCAGTGCCCAGGAGCCCTCCCCCTTGTTGAAACATGTCTAAAAGCCAAAAAAACCCCAAAAAATCCAGATGACAAGCTTCAGTACACCAAAATTTGTACGTAATTTTTTTTTTCTTTTGAAACTACTACGAACTAACTCCGTACACCTGTACATAGTTTAAATTTGAGTCAAATCTCCTTAACAACACTCCTGATGAAGACTTAGAAGTCGAAACGCGTAGAGCTGTTTGAGCCAGAAAAATAAAGAAATACAAAAAAAACCCAACAGTGTTTGGTATCCTATTTTAATGAATTTTATGAACAAAAAAAGACAGGGAAAACACTGGTTCAACAGTGCTACACCAAGAATTGCAGATTACATTACAGAAGTACTCCCCACCGGAGACTCGTATATTTCTGTTATAGAAATGCACTAAAATGTACAAACTGTTAACTTTCAGACATAAATGAATTGTTGATGACTAGATCAGTATTAGCTTTGGTGAATGGTCAGCCATGGGACATGCACCGGCCGTTAACCGAAGATTGTGAACTTCAGTTTCTTCATTTTAAAGATGAAAATCCAGAACAGGCCAATCAGGTAAAAATACCAAAACTTCCGTTACAAAAACGAATGTATCACCCAAATATCGTGCAATGGATTTTTATCCCAAGATATGATTTGTATTAATTTTGTCCCCACACAGTAGATTATTTGTTTTATTGCATTTACCGAAACTTCAAGTTAAACCGACAATTTACATTTGGTATATGTGCAGAAGTCCATAATGGCCAAATAATTTAATGAGAAGTCAACATGATTGCCAAATACATGTGGCCTTTTTGGGTTTCAGACCTTTTGGAGATCGTGTTCGTTCATCTTGGGTTATATTCTCGAGACAGCATTCAAAGACGAATACTTTGTAGAACTATGCAGTTTTCCTAAACCTAACGGTAAGTTCTGACTTTGAAATAATTCCTGCAACGTTTATAACGGCGCTGGAAAACCGATGTTCACAAAGGCTTTTCAAGTCGGGGGAAATTTGATATTAAGCCCAATTTCTGGAAAAAGTCAGAGTATTTTGCAATTTAAGTGGAATGCCAATTTCCCAATACATACGAAATATAACAGTCTAAAACCCTGTAAAGTATTGCAAAAAGCCTGAAAATCTGGAAAGTTCTTTGAGCGAAAAAGTTATTCTATTGTCTTTACATGAGAAACTGTGTTCGACAGTTTGTGAAAGAAATGACTGGCAAAGCAAAAGTGTTTTTGCTGTTTAACTCCTTATTTTGAGTTTAAGGCCAGATTAACTCATAATCATTTCTTTCCACAGTTCGTAGTGGTAGTTTTGTGTATGATGCAGATCTAAAACTTCCCGACTGGAAACCTACAGTCGTAAGTAAACAATATATGTTACCATTCATGAAATGGAAATGTGTGTATACAATTTAAAATCAAAAACGAACTACTTGATACCTAAGCGATGTATGAATTGACTTTTAGTGTATTCACAATTGACATTATTAAATCAGTGGTATTTTCAGAAAATGCCTGAATGCAAATATTTTTTATGGCATTTCAGTCGGAATTGCGGTGCTTGAGTGGGATTGGTATGAGGTCACATTTCGACGACATGAAGTTCGAAAGAATGGACGTGGATGCGTCTGTTGCTTTAGAAATGTTTGAAGATAACAGGTAATTCATATGCAACATTCAATCATTTATGTTCACATGGATGGCATTAACAGGCCTCGACCTTAACGTCCGTCTTCGCCAAAACGGACAAAATTTCAAAATGACGGACAATTTTCAAAAAGTGTCCGTCAAAAAGACGGACAAAAGTTATGATTTTTGCAGTTAAATCTTTGCAGTGCGACTGACACAAATGGGTAATTGGCGGACAGTATTGAAATTTTGACCGTCATTTTGGCGGACAGAAAATTTTTTTAAGGTCGAGGCCTGGTTAAATGCTGCAATCTGCCTAATTTAATGCCAACTGTCACTTACGGCTAATGTTGCACGTCAAGGCGGATGGCGTAAATTAGGAGTTAAATTGCTAGTAACTTCGAAAAGCAAACTTAAAGTCACATTTATGACCTTAGTAGTGCGTTACGATAGCAGTGCTTCGGCCGAATTTGAAAGTATTATTCAACTTGTTTGTATCGAACTAAAAAGAGAGTCACTGTATTACTGTTGAAGCTTCACGGGATCGGAAAGAAAATAATAAGTAAATAAAAACTGAAATCTATGTATCTAAATTAAAACGACAATCGATGGTTCTTTGGCTGACATTCTGTATTAGTTAATTCCTGCTGCTTCCAATGTGTTTAGCTGCATTTTCAATTGTGCAAACATTTAGTACCATTTTCACTCATTTGCAAAAAACAATGAATTCACAATCAGACATGCACGTACAAAACATCATTACGCACACGGCAATCACTCTGCTTCACATATGCATGTTTGAGTGGCGAAAGGCAATGTTGGTCCATGCTACTTACTTGTATCTTTCTCTGTGTTCCTTGTGTGATTTTCCTCGCTTGTTAATTTCGTCGAAGAATCGTTTGTATGCCTCTTCGAATCTGGCCTGGAATGTTGCGCTACCAGTAAAGATGTTGCCAGCCTCAAACTGCAATGTAATATCATGATAAATTAACGATAACATACTAAAGCTATAACCAAGTTGATAAAGAATTGGGTTTTGAACTTACAGACCATAAGTTGAATCTCGCGATTGACAATAGGACATAACAACATTGAGGTGGAGTTGTACTCCCAAATACTCTTATGTAACTAGATGTAAAGGGGTACCAGGCAAGGCTTGAAGGACATCTTGAGCCGCCTGACCATGCCTAGATGTGCCCTACCTTTGCTGCCATTTGCCCAAAATGTTGGTTCCGGTTAAAGTGTCAAGCTTTTTTTTCTGCAAGACCTTCTTCGAAGGTGGAAAGTATCAAGTTGGATTGACTATCTTACCTGAAACTTGGACGAGAAGTTGGGGTCGTATCTCGGCAGACCTTGTTCCAGACGAGCCATCTCAGACTGTACGTGTTGCGTCATTGTGGTGCAGAATTGTTCATTGCCTGAAAACGGAGTTCAAATTAACAGAATTGTACTAGATGTATTATACATTAGACCAAATACTGTTCCATGCATACTTTTAGTACATATTACTCACCAATATTTTTGTCCGGGTGCCACTTAAGCAACAATCGTTTGATGATTTTCTTCTTCTGCGCCTCCTCAAGTGGCCAGCAGTCCTCAAGGGTCTCACTGATCTCACTGTAGTACACAAAAACACATTTAAAATCACATAGCTTCAATACAAATGCTATTGCTAATTATCATTATGATTTGCACTGTCTAATTTAACCCTACTTTGGTATCTGCAACATTCTACTTACTCACCGCAAAAATCAAAATTGTTGCAGTAACGTTAGCAGTCCAGAATTTGGTCAAAGAAAAGTAGCTAATTCTGTGATTCTAAACAGTGCACAACAGTCATGGAAAACATAGGGTGCACTGTAACAAAAGAACAAACAACGTACTTCATAATCTCTTCCGCCGATCTTCCATCAGCCGATTCAAAAGTGAATTCTGCTTGTGGTTGTTCTTGTTGCTGTTGCTGTTGTTGCTGTTCTTGTTGTTGATATTGATATTGTTGTGGCTCAGGTTCTGCCGGACCCGTGCTACTGGCGTCCCCTGTACTTGTGTAATCATTGTATTGAGTGCTGCCACCTGCCGAGGTCTCGTCGTGACCATTCTGTTGCCTGTATCTGTCGTAGTACGAACTGTAACCGTCATATCTGCAAAAGTAAACGATTCAGTAAAACGTTAAAGTCATGATTAACATTGGTGGATCCATAAGGGGGGAACCACTGGCATTTTTAAGGTGTTTAGGAGGAAAATATTAAGGGGAATCTCTCCAATCACATGAAGGTGTCTTGGCGCCATATCCCAGGAGATTACAAGGAACCCTCTACTGTTACCAAGATTAGTGCTAACTGAACTGCATTTAACATTACATCTCTAGCACACAGATCCGAAATTATAACATACCCAGATGCACCAGTTGTGTATGATGTACCGTGCCCTGCGCCTGGATAAGTGTCGTACCATGAGGCACCTACAAAAGTGAGGATATAACTGTAACATGATGCTATTATTTAGTACTAAAAACGAATATTGGTCGCAATCGGTGCAGTCGCTTTGTTGGAACTGGCATATTACCTTTTTATTTTACATTGGGGGTGACTCTATCGCTGTTTTTAATGATAGGAGGCCCATCCCACACACAAAGTACGGTGATTTTGAAGCACTGGCCGTACTGGGAATCATTTAACTCTTCATTGACAATGAATGCTAAGCAATACTCACGGTCCTGGGTGTAAGTTGACCCAGTTGGCTCGTCTTGTTTTGTGTGGTACGCGCTCTTGTACCCAGAACTAGTGTGGTACGACGGAAAGTCCTCCTTGGACTTGTCTTCTGTGGGGGTCTTTGGTTGTTCTCTGCAAAATAAGGTCGATAAGTTATTTTCCTTTAAAGTTTTGACGGTGTTTGCAGCATAAAATTTGATGCAGACATTTTTTCTTGTTGGTTTGTGGGGGTTTGTTGTGTTGGGTATGAATAATTTAAAGAAATCTTTGTAATGCCAAGCCAATCTTTTTGTCTAATACTAATTTTCTAAAACATACGTCAGTAAGGGTACGAAAGAAAACTAACGATTCGACAAGATTATCTCAAGCTAAACCAAATTGCATCCTAAACCGTTTGTATTGAACGCAAAACCTTCTGTCACCAGAAGCGTGAAAAAATGGAACGAAACGTGAATACACTACACATGTTTCTTTGAATCTGTCGGTCTTGCTTGGCTTTTGACTTATCACAGTGGCGGAACCACTTCCCGTTGTTTGGGAGGGGGGGGGGAGACACAAACCTCGTCGGGGATGGGGATGGGAGTAGGAGGTAATTTTTTTCATAAAATATAGCCAAAATCCGCCCGAAACTGCTGTTTGAAGGAAAAAGGAGGACGGGGGCGCAGACCCTGCTCCCCCACTCTCACTCAAGTCCGCCAATGTATTAGCATGACAGATTAGACTGAAACTTGACTTTTCTCATTTTCACTGTTCTACTGTGTGGACGGGTTCTTGTGACTGAACAAATCAACCCTGATGTAAATTAATATAAATTGGTGAAAGTATAATTGTAAGCAACTGAAAATTGCAGCAAAACTGGAGACAAATGACACTGAAAGATCATTTGTATGCAACAGCATAAACCCTGTAATCAAACATGAATTAATCGCTGAATCAACCGATTTATTTCCACAGACAGTTCTCAACTTAGAATAGAAAAGCCTTAGCAAAATCATTTGTGAAACTAGAATGTCCAAACCTGACCTGACATTTATGCGCGCAACTTTTAAAAAGCAACAGCAAACCACTGTTTGGTGGTCAGATCAAATTGTGACGACTTAGTTTCTATTCACTTTAACAGTATGATAACGCCGAATACACAAGGGTGTGTGCACCCACAGACACGACATGCGCACATTTGAATTCTTACAGCACATGCATAAAACGAACGAACAATTTGTTCAGTCAACTACTTGTAACGTAACGGTAACATGAGTAGTAGTAGTTGGGGTTATTGTGGTGTGTAATAATAGCGATAAAGTGTATCATGTGAAACATACTCATCAGAAAACATTGTAGGTGAACTGGCATAACGTCGACCCTCTCTGAATAACAATACAGTACTTTGCATTAGATAGTTTCATAAAGGGTTGAATTACTTTCATCACAGTTCTTGAATCAAGTTATGAGTACATTCGTACCAAACTTCTCCTTTAAAGGAAGATTTGCCATTTTCTGCAGCGCAAAACAATTCAGTGCAAATTACCAGGGATTCAGTTTGTGATCTCGCCGATTCAATGGGGCATTACAGAAACTAGATACGTCCAGACTTGAGACAATTATGTTACAGTTTACTGTAAATGATGGATCAGTTGATCCTTAAAACTGCCCAACACTTGTGAAATAACAGAATTGTGGTGCAAGGTACAATGTAAACGGAATTCCTACTGGGTTGCAGTAATGCACAGCAGTGAAAACCGGTGCAAAAAATAGCAAATTTTTCAGTTGAAAACACAACAGCTTTTATAAGGCTGTGTGTTTTCGCAACGCATTTGTGCGCGAATGAGTGGGGTCATCCGTGCTGTGCAACATCACAAATGTAAAGTGCCACATTTTTCTTGAATTTTCCAACCATTTCAAGGCCATCGTTTTTGTGGCATTCAAGAAGGCACAATACAAGGCACACTCATTCCTAGACCATTTTGTTTTACATTCATCAAATTCTTGGGAAAAATTCCAGAATCATTCGCATTTTTGTTTGGTGTGCACACATAAAAGTGCTCAACCTACCTTTTGATAAAGCAGGAACTACGGCGTTGTATTTTCTTTCGCGGTCTGAACCTTTTGCCGCCGACGAAAACATGGTCCGTTTCGTCTCTCTGGTCGTCCTGTTCTTCCTCCTGTTGCTGTGCCTCTTCTGGGTTCGGTTCAGGAGTTTGTGCTTTCTCCTCTTCTTGCTGTTGTTGGCCTCTGCGCCTGTTTCTTGCTATAAAGCTTGGCCTAGACCTGGTTCTTCTCGGGGTATCCTGGGGCGGGCTGGTGTTTGCAGACTGACCGGGAGTGTGTGTTGGTGTAGGCTTAGGTTCAGGTACGGGGGTTGGTCCCTGCTGTGCCGAGGGACTGGGTTTCTGCTGTGGTTCACTTGAGGTTGTGGGCCGTTGCGGTTGTGGTTTCTGTTCTGTGGGACTGGGTTTATAACCAGCTCCTGGTTGCTGAGCTGGACTTGGTCTCTGAGGCTGAGGCTGAGCTGCACCTGGTTGTTGAGGCTGAGCTGTGGCTGGTCTCTGGGGCTGAGCTCTAGCTGGTTTCTGCTGAGGTTGAGCAGCACTTGGTTTTTGTGTAGCACTACCTGGTTGATTAGGAACATGTGTTGGTTTGTACTGGAATTGCGTCTTTGGTGAAGCCGAGGCTGCAAATTAATAGAAATATAGAATTACTTCCAATTGATAGTATGACGTCACTGTCCTCCAATATGGTCTCATTTTTTTTATTTGTTTACATCATGACATCATAAGTTACCATATCATGAGGTTCCAAAGGGTGTGGTCACAATTCCATAGACCAAACTGCAAACTCCTTTATTAGTTTACAATTGCGCATACAAAATTAATGTATGTATGTATACCCTTTTACCTTTAGCAGAGGATGGTGGAGTCATCATGTCGTCAGCCACGGACGTGTTGCGCGACACGAAGCTTGTCTCGAGACGATGGAAGGTGTAGAGGTCCGTCACCTGTGTGATCACCGGCTTGTGGTCATCACCCACGTTTATACGGTACTTCTGCGTGAAGATCACCTCGCTCTGACGTGCGCCCCGGACCTCCTCCATCACCTGCAGCAAAACACAAACAAAGTACGATTATTTACGTTTCACAATACAACTACAAAGGTTATTTTAATCTTGTTCTTTAGGTTAACATCTTTTGACAATGTCTTGATAACCTGCAACTTTACCTTGACTCGTAACCGTTTCATTTTTATATTAGTTTGACAACACAAACATTTAACATGCGGCGCACACATTGTGTAAGACAAAATGAGGGTTGAAGGTAACACAATGAATACGTCTTCTATGGTAGACTATGGGCGAACCAACGACAATTAGCATTTAATAACGAACGAGTAGGTAGCACTTGCGATTAAATCAAACTGGTAATAAACTCAAACATCTTTTGAACGGTCACTACTTCACAAGAAATAGTTGGTGATAGAAAAGAACCTGTTTTGGAGCGTCACTGCTCTATATTATTAACGTATAACATGCTGACTATGCGCGTAAATTTCGGTCAAGTGCCTTTGCTCAAGTTATGCACATTTAAAACGACACTGTAAATCTGATTTCCGTCAGCAAATATACGATTTTTGTGAGCTGTTTAATTCTTTACTTCCTCAATTCTAAGTGTCCGCCCAAAAAAGGTCTTACAACTTTCAGACCGTGACAGATTAAGTACATAACGTAGTAAGACCGTTCCCAAAGATATTCAGCAAATGACTAAAATCCTAAAGGGTCTTTGCATGGCTGCTAAACCAAAGATGGTAAAAATACGAGTAAAACTAATATTAAGCTATCACAACCTGGAAAAAAACTTACTATTTCTACTTCGATAAACATAAAGGTAAGTTGTGTTACTACACAAAGGAATTGTAAAAAAAACCAACAACCATGAGGTGGGTGAAATGTAATTCAGAAACAATAGAAACTATTGTTCCAACCTGAGTAATACTTTTATGGCTTACTTTTTCACAATCTCCACACAGGTGAACATGGGCTAAATTTGGAGTTGGGACAGGGAAGGGGGGCCAGGATGGGGAATATTTTTTTTGTGGTGGTGCTGCGGGGGGAGGGGGGGGGGGGGAGCAGGCATGGGGAGGCAAATTTCAGCAACTAATTTTTTTCACGTCCTGCTAACTTGGCCAGTATGTTTCATCCCACTACTTTGTGCAGTAATAAATCTTACTACGTAGGAGGGTGAACCATGTCAAAATTCAGTAACAATGGCTTTTAGTTACCGTATTTCCTCTCTACTTGGATTATCTGTGACCCAATTCATATAATTTGAAGCATTAAATTATAGCAGATGGATTTGAGAAATTTCTTTTTTAGCATTTAATTTGCTACAAAATATCCTTGAAATTTACTCTTCAAAATTTAAGGGTAAAGCAATTGAATGTTACTGGGGCTCCAGCTGGAGGAAGTACGGTAAATCGTCTTGAACATGCTGAGCTTCAAATAGAGAGTCACAGATTATACCCACCACTTTCGCGAGTTGAATCTGATACACAGGAAACGGGTCATCAAATTAACTTAAAAACTTACAACAATTCAGTAAAACTTACGATTAAATGTGCTCATTTTTATCTAAATTTCCGTTTTCAAAACGTAAACAGGGAAGACACACCAAGTGAAACCATTTTATATTAGCAAGTGTGACCTGGCCACCAAGTAGTGACTGATTATTACAATTGGTAAAAAGTGCGTTTTCTTTTGATAAGGCTTCTCTTTTCGCAATCGTAAGTTTTACTGCTGGGTGTATTTCAAAATCACAGTAACAGCACTTAAATCCGCTAGATACTGTATTCTATCTGATAAACAACCGGTGCGTACAGAAAGACGCTGTGATACTTAAAATTGTACAATAGGCAAGTGTGTGTCATACTAATGTGTACACATGAATATAGACAACAAAATATAGAAGTTATATTCTGAGATGTGTTTAAAGCATGCACACTCCTAGGTAAGAATTAACATTGTGAAATTTTGAGCAAAAAATAATCCTCTGAAATCTTCTGTTTCATTCAGTAGAGTCTCTGTAAAGATCACTTTTCTTAGCAAATCACAGTGATCCGAATGGGTAAGAAAATTTGATAATGGACTAATTTCCCGCATATAAAAGTACTGAAACCCTTTCCAGGCTTGACCTTATCTTGACCTTGACCTCAGAAGACCTTGACCTCAGAAATGAGTTGCGGGTACCAAGCGGTACCTACTATCAATTTTTTTTACTGTTAGAAAATTCAATTATTACGAACCCCCCCCAAAAAAACCCCAGTAAAGCACTGCCCAATGTGTTCACATTGTGTTGTGACTCTTATTTTAATTAATAGGAGACTCAAATGAATGTATCCGATTAATTCTCAAATTTAAGATGATTTTAGTGCTGATACTGTGAGACAGTTGTGCAGAAAAGATGACAGCACATTCTTTACAGGTAGATAATCGTGACAACAGTTCAGGGGTCGTCCAAATGTGACAGCATTTTCACAAGCGCAATGAGCCCTAAGCCCCAACCTGCCCGCTTGACGTAGCATAATCTAACAACTTGTAAAAATGTCGAGTTCTGTTTGGACGATCCCTCATTACGACAGAGACAGTATAAATATATATAAACAATTAATTAAAATCCAGTTACAGACTAACGAATTATTAATTAATGGATTAATTACACTATCAAACTTGCGCCCTTCGTCGTCAACCTGTTCAAAATAACAATCACCGCAGAA
Organism: Haplosyllis anthogorgicola; assembly: GCA_038406195.1. Lineage (NCBI taxonomy): Eukaryota > Metazoa > Annelida > Polychaeta > Phyllodocida > Syllidae > Haplosyllis > Haplosyllis anthogorgicola. The sequence goes on along the minus strand of JBCAUI010524032.1, from coordinate 10,231 downwards.
TGTAATATTCGTTTATTCGTATTTTTTGGATTTTAAACCGTTCAACACGCACGCACGCACACACACACACAAACACACACACACACACATATTAATGTAATTTTTCAGGGATTCCATTTGTAATTTTCCCAACTGGGACACATTTAGTATTACAATACAACACACACACTTCATATAATTAGTAACTTGAACTGGGTGTAACAGTTTATTTATTACTACAAATAGTCTTGCAGAGTAAAATTAACTGTATGTCTCACCTTCTCCATGATAATAGCATAAACGAAAGTTTGTCCGTTTTGCATGTCGTCCTCTATCTCATACCCGACGTATTCACCCTCTTCAAACTCCTCGAAGTCCTCGCGCAGCAAGTGGTGGTCCTCGATAGGAATAAACGAACCTGAAAACAACATCAAGCATCTCTCAATTCAAAATATGGATTATCTGCAATTTAATGAAAGCAAGAATGTTGAATATTTAAATTAAACCTTTTAAAGGAGCGATTATTAGTCTGTGGCAAAATCATCTATGAAATCGAAAGCAGGTGAAGACCACCTGAGAAGGTTCATGCTGCCATTGTGCAATAGACTACTTTTCTCACTAGGGAAAAAATTCTCTCGTTATTACTGTCCAGAGGCAATTTATGTACTTATTCTTACTGTAACTCGTTATCGCTTATTGAATTGCACTGTTATGTAAATCATTGTAATATTTTCATCGGCTTTTTGTAAAAGTGATATAATGAACAATAAAGCACGTATTTAGTAGCCCACCGTGCTAATTTCATTCACAATCTGCTCATTGTATTTACCTGGAGTCGGAAGTGTGGGCGCTCGGAAGTCGACAGAATGGTCGGGACGAATCTTTAACCGATCCAACACCTTCGAGATGGAGTGTGGTGGGCAGCTGAAATGAAATGATAGTTGTATTAACATTTAGAAAATGAGTTTTATGGGCGTTTACTGTAGGTAGCGTAAAATATCTGAGTATGGGTTGTAGACAGTGTAAAATACCTGAGTATGGGTTGTAGCCAGTGTAAAATACCCTAGTATGGGTTGTAGCCAGCGTAAAATATATGAGTATGGGTTGTAGCTAGTGTAAAATGCCTGAGTATGGGTTGTAGATAGTGTAAAATACCTGAGTATGGGTTGTAGCCAGTGTAAAATACCCGAGTATGGGTTGTAGCCAGCGTAAAATATCTGAGTATGGGTTGTAGACAGTGTAAAATGCCTGACTATGGGTTGTAGCCAGTGTAAAATGCTTGAGTATGGGTTGTAGATAGTGTAAAATACCTGAGTATGGGTTGTAGCCAGTGTAAAATGCCTGAGTATGGGTTGTAGCCAGTGTAAAATGCCTGAGTATGGGTTGTAGATAATGTAAAATACCTGAGTATGGGTTGTAGATAGTGTACACTGTTGCGCAGCATTCCTCCCACGATCCTGTTCACAACCTCCGCCACGCTGACAAGCAGTTCTTCGTTCAGTGTCGTATTACTGTCAATATACACGTTCCACTTGTTCTGTGAGGAGCCAGCCTGATGAAAAAGAAACATTTTTAAAATTTAAAACAAAATCATTTTCAAAATAATTGGTAAGTAATTAACAAAAACTGAAATGGTACATCCATTATTTCCATTAAAAGCTGTAGCACTCACCTCACTTTCTGATCCAGCGTCGGATTTTGCGGCGTCTGTTTTTCCATCTTCTGTATCTTTATCTTTGGCTTCTGATTGGTCCACGAAACATTCACTTTCCATCTACAGACGCAGCATTGTATAAAAAATTTATAAAAGTACAAATACATATATGAATGATAAAATAGTAAAGCCAAAGTAAGCGGCAGGTAAGCCTGAAGCAAATAGTTTAAGCTGCAAGTTTATCCTGTCAATGTTAAAATGAAGTACAATGAATTGTCCGACTATTGAAATCTTGGCAATCTTGGGATTTGAAGTACTATGACCAGTTCTGTAACTCGTAAGCCAAATGCATTGTGAGTAAATTATTTTTAATATTTTTATAGGGAAAAATTCATCGTACTTTGTATAAATTTCTTTCCTCTGAAACTTAGTTTGTTAAATTTGCAATAAAGTAATGTATTTATAATAGAAGACTGAAAATAAATAAAGTAGAAGAGGCTAAATTAAGTGAATTTAACATATGTTTTAAGTATTAAGTCTTCATAATAGTACTTCTGCTTTGTAATAACAATGTCTAAAATTAAATTTTAATTAATGAATGAATTAACCGCTGGATATTTAATTATGATAATTCATTTGATAAATTATACATGTAGCTACTAACTAACAACATGCTCACCATGCTTAAACATTCAAATGAGCAAAAACAAATTTACACTTCATTCAAACAAGCAATAAATATATGAATATATAAATTATTGAAAATATAAATTAAAATAAGTTAGATAAAAAACAAAACAGGGTAAATTAAGTACACAAATTAGGGAGTTGAATTAATTGTATAGAGAAACATAAACAAATGGTAAATCAAGAGAATGTTTTCACTAAAAAAGAATTTATACAAATTTACAGAAAACTTTACGTAATGACTTAACAATATGAGAACGGATGGGTTTTTGGCTCATTTGGCACAATCGTCAAAGAGCCCCGTTACAAAACTATGGTGACGACTAAATCTAATGCGTCGGCCATGCGTCGTGATAAAAATGCAACATCTATCTGCATATTCACAATTGCTGTCCCGTCAGAAGGATTTGCATTTTTCCCCAACTGTTTCATAAATGACTTTACAACCAAGATTTTACGTTACTTTTTGTGACTCGTTACTTGAATTTAAATTGGCTAAATCTCTTGTCAAATTTAGTTTTACAGATTATTTTCTTAAGTTACCTCACTTAATTTTACACAAGTAAATTTATATAATTGTTAAAATTATAAAAGACAAATAAATAAATGTTTAAGTTGGCCTATTTTTGAAATTCAGTTCAGTACAAGATTGGAATTGGGAAATGAAACTAAACGTCGTTTTTTGTAAGACTTTACATCAAATACTGCTGACAAATATTTCATACTTTTAAATATTACTTTACACTGTGTATCACCATAAAACAAAGCAACCTTCAATCCCTTACAAGAAAAAATACCAAAACCTCACACTTCTATTCGTAAAATAACCGTCCCCAAAACACCCCCGAAAATATCTATGAGCTTCTGACGGGTTTAGGCCATGCAATAATAAACGATTCATCCGAACTATTCCATAGAATGTAACATGTTGCAACATTACACCAATGATTTAAGTGTGCACGTCTATGTATAAAAACACATTTATCCTTTCAGCTGCACAGTTCCCACTTGCTGCTTCTTGGATTAGATTACACCCCTCCCCCCACCCATCTAACCTCCACGAAAAAATAAGCAAAGCCAACAACTTGATGCCAGATATTACTGTGCCCCCAACAAAATAGTAGGACCTCCGTTTTGAGCGACACTCTTTCTCTTGTACGATTGTAAAGCAAAAGTAGGGTGTTGCTGGAGAGTCCTACTGTACTTCCTTAGACCGTACTCTGAATACAATGTGTTCATAAAGATGCTTGTTTCGGACACCAGAATACAATTTAATGTTCTACAAAATGTTTTTTTTACTTCGTCATTTCATAAAGTTGCCGTTTTACAGCTGACACACCCAGTGAAATTACCGTACACAGATTTCCCTGTAATAATCCAGAGTTATTATTCTTGGAAAGAAACGTCATATAAAATTTATGCTTTTGAACTCTTCATTTTGATGTTTTTAAAATTGTGTAACAGTTGAGAACTGTGCAGCATGTTAACTAAAACGAATCACTTCTTTAGCACTGAGCTGCTCTGAACGAATGGGTACGTATGATGTACAGAAGTAAATATCTGAGATGCGACCACCTGCGAGATGGGACCACATCGCTCACACAACGATAACAACACAACAAGGTCGTATATTACAGGAATCAGGGTTCGCTTTCAATTCACTTTTTAAAATTTCGGAAATTGTAACACGTATTTTTTCTTTTGTATTAAGTTTAGTTCTCCATGCAAAGACATGATAAATTTTCAAATTTTATGCTTCTGCATTTACAGAGATTTGTTTATTTCCAAATAAATAAATAAATTTATGACAATATCTCAAGAAATTTCTAAAATATTCAAACATGAATTTCTTTCTGAAGGGTTGAGACTCTTTAATTTTTCATGATTTTAATAAGTTTTGAACCCTGAAATCGAATGGCCATTCAAGACAACACATACAGCAGTATGTTAGTGAATTAAAGGTCGTATCTCAGAGAGAGGAGAGAGAGAAATGTAAGTCATATCTGACCAGGGGTCGTATCTCAGACATTTAAAACTGTACTCGAATGTTGCATTACTGGTTTCTACCCCAAAAAGTATGTCTCAAACTACATGCCCAAGAAAAATCACTTAGGGGAAAATACTAATGAAATAAACTTCTGAATATTTCAATTTGTTTGATTGTCAAGTCATTTAATAATTTACTTAAACTTTAAACAGAGGTTAATCTTATAAATGTAATTTCACAATTATTTTAAAAGGATGGGGTTGGGCCTTAAACTTAAGGGTTTAAGAGAAATTAAATTCATCCCCTCTCCCGAAATAAATATGGACTGACCTCTGGTTTATAATGCAGTTATACATAAGACTCTAATTGGCACATATATATACTTTAGAAGCAAAAGATTTATTAGTAAAGGCAAAAAAAATGCATATTTTTCTGTTTGGAAAAATAAATAAACAAAAGTAATTTCTATAAGGGTTGTGCTACCGGGAAAAAAAGCTTGACTGTATTTTTTGTTAGAAACCAGAACTGCAACACTGCTACCCATTTGTTATAACAGCTTGTCATATTGAAACATATAGATAAGCAATCCTTTCAGCCTTTTTTGTCATTCTGCTAAAGAATTAAACAAGCTTAACTTAGAATAACATTAAAAAAAAATTAAATAAGGTCTGCATGTGGGAGAAATTGGACCCCAGGGTGTATTTTTGGGGTGCGCAATTTAATATGTAACCCTTGGGGGTCTCAGTTTCTCCACGTTGCAAACCTTAACTAAAAAAACAGTGCACACCTCACGTATTTCTTCACGTATTACCCTGTACGCATGGCTATTGATGAATATTTCCCAGAACGTATTTCCGTCGTGCTTGATAGGTCCATGGACCGTGCATACACTCTCACTCTGATGAGATATTATAGTAATCACTTGTAGTTGTGTGTTTTATTTTTGTTCGTTGATAAAAAAAGATAGCAAATCCACTTCAAAACAGACCACTCCAGAATAGAAACGGAGGAACCCCAATTGCGTATAATTATCAGCTACATGTGGCTGGTTGCGCGAAGGATTTCACAGTGGATACTAGTCTGGAGCAGTCATTGTTTTTACGTGATAACACCATTTGATGTCAGTATAGCAGCATAAACCACAATTAAATACATTTTATTCATGTTATGTATTTATTTATGGTAATCAGAGGCTGGACAATAGCAAAATTCAAAGCTTTAATCCACAAATTTATACGAGAGGTGGATCCAGACCGCTGGCGCACACTGTCTTGGATCTACCGCATCATGGTTATTAACCCAAATGTCGGGTAGACTGGTTGCGGTATTTACAACACAACACAAGTATTGCCAGACTGTCAGAAAGAATAATTTCGATGTGACTATTGCTTAAGATTTGCGCGAAAATTCTAATTAAGTTTATCTGTTCCTGCTAATACACCAAATTTGATGTTTTGTGTGTGCTTGGACTTAAAACATTCCAGTTTTGGCCCAAAGGCTTATGAACTTCATTAGAGCACAGCAACCCACCATTAATTATTGATACAACTTGCATTTGCCATCAGTCATCATTTTTTGTCTTGCAATTTGAACTTTTGACAATCTGACATTTGATGTTGTGTAGCAGTCTCATTCGGATTGAAATGCGCACTATGACACTACTATAACAATACGTACAAAACATAATGTATAGTAGTGTGCACGGCACCGCAACGGATCACGGTCACACACCGCGGACTTTCGTACCCGCTGTTTTACGCTATCTTCAGTACAAAAGTCCTCACTGTCCACAAAGGCCCTTGTCTGCAACTTTTGTTTTTAAATAAGGCGAGGGTTTATTTACTAATCGGTTTAAAAAGCATTGAAAAACTTTCAAAAATTTCGTTTTGTATTTGTTTGCCCTTTATTTTGTCGTCCATTTCTAACGTTACGAACGACTTTATTTTCGAATTTTAGCACATGTAAATCCCATAGTATTGTCCGAAAATTTAAACCAACTCGTCAAAGACCGTCGCCTAGTTAAAATGTACTTTACACAATAAAAGCGTGCGCTTTCAACAACTGCCTTGAACCCTATTACTTGCTACGCGTGTCAAAAACGTATGCAATGTTTATGTGTGACTTATCGAAGCTCTTTCGTTGTTTCAACCATTCGTATCTTAGATCTATGCTGCATATGTTCAAAACCTGAATCTTAGAATGGTAAACAGTAGCAATATTTTGGAGTAGGGCAAACATGATATGAAAATACATACCTCAGAGGAGGGTATGCGCTCTCCTCTATAACTGAGGTAAGTGATGACTTTTTCTACACCGTACACTCGAATTTGTTTCAGTTGCTCCTGTATACCATCAAGCACCTCTGGTTGTACCTGTGAAATAACACGGAACCCGTTTTAATTTGTCAGACGAATTGGGTGGTCCACATAAAAACTGTTCAACATCAGCTACCCTTTCCAAAAGTGTAAAACTGCCCATCAAGTATGAACAATAAACATAAAATTTTTCTGACAAAAATACTCATTGGCATTTATTTCTTTCGTACTTATATTAAATAGACACTACACATTACCTTATGTCCGGACCTATGATGCTCGTGCCTAATGAGGCGCACTATTCCGTGCGAGAATGCCTTTGAGTTGAGCTGATGACGTAACTTCTCAGCTATCCCATGAGCCACCAGGGTGTCACGTGAGCTATCTTCCAGGACTTCCGCCACCAAGTCAGTCAACATGGCAGGCTGTAATAAAAATGTTTGAGACCGTCGTTGAAATGATACAGCAACACGGGAAGCTGCCAATGCATAAAATTGAAGCAATTGACATAGACGCAATTGGTTCAATAAAAACTTGGCCACAGTTTAACATATACTGTGGTTTAACTTAATTAATAAAGTCCCTGGACTGTACCTGCAGCCTCTCTGGGAGCAGTTTGATGAGATCCTCATAGTTTGCCGCACTAATACCGCATTCACTAAGGTCAATGAGAAACGGTCGATCAAACGCCACTATCCGGTCGGTGTATGAAGGGTCGTTGTTGAAAACCAAATCCTGTAACAAATTATAAATGGGCTATGTTGTACTCTTTCAGCGTGTCTTCATAAACTAAATGCACCGTCCTTAACGCACCAACGGTAACGATATAATGTTAAATCAATGAGGCTAATGCTTATGGGAAGCTCAACGCATGTTAAACTCACCAAAATTAGCGTCTATTTAGTTTATGAAGACACGCTATTTATTACGGAAAATCTAATTGGTCACTGTAAGTCTGGTAAGTTGTGCCTTTTTATATCTACATTGCTTTCACGTTTGAAATTACTCACCTTAATTGTTTCTGCATTATTTATACTGATTTGAACTTGCAGGTTACTTAATTGTTTATTTAACTGCCAGCTCATGCCACTGTAAACATTCCCTGTCAAAATCTTTTGACACGTTATAAATTCATATAACTTATTAATCATTTTACCTTGGCTGTTACAAGTGAGCAGGTCATGGACGGCAGATATAGAACCTCAGTTTCTATTGTGTCTTTTGGATGCCTTTCTATTGTGGTGAACAACCCATGTACAGCCTGCAAAATCGAAAACAAAATGAGTCTCATACAAGTCCACTGAAACGTATTTGTGTCAAAATGTCTTTCTATGATGTTTTGCAATAGATAGTCCAGTCTTTTTTCTTCAAAGCATTTCATTTCTTTCACCTCGTTAGAGTAAACTGGAAAATGTAAACAATGAAAACAAAGAGTATCATATGGCAGGTCACTTTTGAAAAGGTTTAAATAATGGTTATTTCAAGTTTCGCAGCAACTTATTTTCTGAAAATGTACCAGATGCTGCAGAAATACGAACCTTGAACGCGGCCCTGATTTCGTTCGGGTGCATCTTGGTTCCGGACGTTTGCTTCCAGATTTGTTTTAGCACCATGGCGTACTGATCCACACTCGGGTTGAGTGACGCGCCGAGAAACAGAAAGAGATTCTTGAACTCTCCTAACTCTGTAGGAGCCTGCAAATACATTAAAGAAGATAGATTACATGTCAGGCACAGATTTCAGCAACAGTAGTTATACATTATAAGACGGTACAGTAAATTACTAATGTCCTCCCACCGTAAGTTTATTGAATTAATGTCATTACACCCTACTTGAATTTCCAGAACTACTGGTTTATTACACGCCATCATTACATAGATCTATCCTTTTGAAACTCATTCTTAATCTTCCTATCCCTTTGAAAAATATTCAGTAATGGCATTGCTACACCCGTCACAGAATAATTGGTTATGAAAATTACGTAGAAGTCGAAAACAGCTGTTTCTCTCACCTTGTAAAGGTATGGGATAATTTGATCATCATCGAACAGGTTGATAGCGACTTGGCGCGGTTTGACGAGGGTGTAGCCAAGGTCCACTATGACTAATGGAAGGTTCTTTAACTTGTTCTTTGCATCTTCGTTTCCTATGACGGTGTTCTGCAGGTATCTGTACACCACCTTCATCACGTCAACCTGTGTAATGCATGAAATTAAATGAATTAAAGTTTAAAAATAAAATAAAATTATCATGCAAATATCCGTATTGACACAGTGCAGAATTATTTGCATTTTTTGTTTTGCAAGAAGCCGAAAATTAACCATGCACATGCCTTGAGGTAGGCCTTCATTTCGTCGTTTGTGTTGCTCTTCGTTTTGTCTTTACAGATATTCTGTATGTGTTCAATAACTGACTCCGGCGACGGGTCCGTCTGTATGTCCAACTGTCGTGCAATCTCCGCAATGTACTCATCAAAGTCGTTTAACCTACAAAAACGCAAGTGAGCAGAGCAAGGATTATTTATTGCACTTTTATTGTTAATATCAGAGGGTTACCACAAAGCTAATGTGCTGACTTCAGTGGGTGTGGACATATGATGAACCTATTATGCCGATTTAAAATACACCAACTGCACGTTAACAGTCAGGAATAAAGTTCAAAATTAACTGTCCTTTGGAATTGATTGCACCTAGGTACATCATGTAATACAATATAAATGATATGTGGTATACACACTTGTGATCTTCTTTGTAGTCCATGGTTACATCTGTGCGCTGCAGTTTGATTGGGTTCGCCCAATCAGGAAGCAGATTGGAACTGGACCATACAAGATATTCATGACCCTCAGGTACAGATCCCTGTGGAAAATGTTCATAAATTGTTTGTTACATTGATAAGTATCAAAAGCATAGCTACTCTAGAATAACTCTACAGTTGAACCTCGATTCAAGCATATTCCACTCGTTTTTTATGTTAAGAAAGGCCAGATTTCAAACACGGAGTAAACAGCAGAGTGTACTTATTCGGAAAGTTTAATCTATTTGACACAACATTTGAGTACAAGTCCCAATTTTATGTTTACAAAATCTTTCTCTGTTTTATTCTATTTATTTAGAATTAAGATCTTAATTTTTTCATAATTTTTTGACGAGTTGCTTTAATAGTGCAAAAATAACCTTTATTTACCTCAAATGGTACGTATCCATCAATAAGACCGTCGGATCCCCGCTGTGGTGCTATCTTCTGTAGTAACGGGTTCATCTTGGCGGGAGGGATGAAAGGGATACATTTCACCTGCTCCAGGATCTGTTCTGTCGGGAGATTCCTCCTCTTAAAAAGGTGGGTGACGAGTGTTCTGGCCTGTAATTATATGGATGTAATACAGTGATTGTACAGGTCAATTTGCAAAGCTAAAGTTTGCCTTAATTCCGTGGTACCAAATATTTCAAATAATTTACCAAATAATTTAGCTTCTTATAAGCTTGTTCCGGAATATTAGAAATAATAATAAAAGCAATAGGTTTGCTTTAAATCGAGAAAAGATTGTACTTTATTTCTGCAAAACATTATACATGTTGCTTGTTGGAAGTCTCAATCTAAACTGAAGATT
>JBCAUI010524021.1:0-11713 GCA_038406195.1 Haplosyllis anthogorgicola | reverse complement strand
CCAGGGGCACTGCAGGCTTCCCACCTTTGCCTGCACCTGCAAGTCATGTGACAGTCTAGAGACTATCCTATTGGTTAGAGTTACACATTAGCATCATTAGTAGCCATCTTTAATTACTTCTTTAGTTCAATTTGTACCTTTGATGAGACTACATGTGTTTTCATACCAGAGTTAATAAACTATATCCAAAGTCTAAGAACTATCGTTCTAGTCTTTTTACACAGTGCACAAGTTTATTTTGTTGCCATCGTCCGATTTTTCTATTCACAAAGTAGAAAATTGCGATAAAATCCCTGAAGCTTCCAAATAAATGTGCGATGGGAAAGGTGATTTTCTACGAAATGGCAGACATACAATTTAAAGGATTTTGTTATTCATGTGGAACAATAGAAGTTACTCTGTGTTTTTGTTTTCGGGAGAACAATATAACCTGCACTTAAAGTCTATTGTTCCGAAATTACATTACATTTCCTTTGTCTTTGTGCACATCTAAGTCGCTATACAGAATTATTAAGACTTTTTTTCAGTTCTTTTTTTCAATCCGCATTTTCTCTTTATTTGCAGTGACTTCGATTGTATGGAAACTTTTCACTTTTACAGTTTCATTCAACCATATATTTCAGCACAATCCACTAGAATCTCACTAGAATTACTTCGAGACATTGTCTTTTAAAAGTCTACTTTTTCTTTTGCATTTTGTTTAAAGTCCCATTTGCAGTGAGCGTGCAGCAGGCCCTGGCCTACATCATTGACTAAAATGTGAGCCCCGCTCGAAGTTTCTGGTTTCTCGTGTGTTTTTATGACAAAAGGAAATTGGTCTTTTTTAAATCTACGCCGTTCAGGCCATAACTCCTAGCACCTAGCACATTTTAATTGAAGCTACTCAGGTCAGAGTAAATATGTATCTGTAGCATAAAGCAAATTCTTCTTTCTGTACTATAAATTTTTTTTCAAACATGACTCGATAAATTCCGTTTCTGGCCTCTGCAACTGTCCAGCCTCATCGTTATGTTGTAGACACCATTTCAGATCATCCAATTACTATCAATTTTTAGGTCCCACAACAATTGAATTTCAATTGAAATTCATGCATGGTTATTGAAACTTTATTGAAATAAACTTGATAGAAATTCAATGATTCGGTGAAGCCAGTAAAATCGGTCTTTAACCTGATTAGTGCACAAAGGAAAAAGCCAAGTATTCTTCTAAGCCAAACTTCTGGGCCAAATGAGTCTGTACAATTGTGTGTTCCAAGAAGGTATTGACTACACAGTTGATTTCTATGTGATTAATTTTTCCGGATATGTCTATTGCGTCTAAAATGATCATGCCGAATATCCATCACGTATATTCTAGCGGATTGCGGTCTCCAGCAGCAAAATAAAATGACGTATCCGAGAGTTTCAATCGCATGGTAAACAAAACAGAAACCAAGCACATGACAATCACGATATTGTTCTGTAAAAACGCTGTGAGCGAATAAGGACAAGATGGCGCCACTTTAATAAAACCACCACTAGGCGTCGCACTGTTACAACCATCGAAGGGACATGTTGCTAGGCAACCCGTGAGTGACTCACGTACGCTCCCTTGCTCAAAGAAGATGTCACCACATTGAGTTCCCCAGTCGTCCATAGAACAGGTTCTTATCACCACTGATTGTCCGTTATCTGCAAAGAAATGAACGGTTCCCGTCATTACAGGAAATTAACGGAATTACAATTGAAGCTATTCTTGACAAGTGGAGAAATTCATATCAAGTTCATATCGAGTTACTTGGACAAAACTTAAACTAAACACCACATACGGTCCAGTGTTCACTGAGTAAGCGACCTTGTATTCACCCTACGCTTTAAAAATACCACATGAATTTCCTGTGGAGATCTGTCCGAGGATGGACCAGCGTTATTCTTAGCGATATAAAAAAGAAAGACTAAAAAGAAAACAACTTCATACCTTTAGTGCCCTTTATTTTTACACAGTAGTTTGCCTTAAAGCGGAGGTATCCAACCTTACAGTTGCGCGTGACGAGATGTTCTGTCTTGTTGTGCGGTCCAAACTTGTCCTCGCAGTCTCTTTGACTACCTTCCAGAGAGTAACACTCAAAACAGTCTATCGCTTCACCTTAAGAGAGACAAAAGTACAGGAATAAATCACATTGCAATATCAGTAATGGGTTAGGAATACAGTTATCATACCATCACAAGGTCAATGCATATCAAGCTGAGTACCTCACGCAAACAAAAGCACAGCGTGAACTTTTATGGTTTCCAAATTATAGCAGCACGATTTATTCCGGAAACAATGGAAATCGATGTTGTGTTATTGTTGGAACAAAAATCACGGAGGGAATATCTTTTGTTTCCTGACTGAATGACAAATTTATCTCAATTTGTGAAGACCAGATATTCATTCTGTAGGATGCGTATTCAACCTTTTAGTTTTAATAAATTGTTAAAAGTTTAGCACCCCGCAAAAGTTTAATTTCATGCCAAGCTCATTCAATTTAATTGTTGAGGGGCGCTTAACTTTTAATGACCTGAATACAAGACACTGTCTTACAAAGAATCATTCTGAGACAACTTGAAAATTAGTACTTTTAGTTTTGCGCACTTTCTCTTTCAGATGATTAATTTCAAAAATAATGACACATCACAGAAAGGAGCTCTTGTGATCATTACAAAAAGGATCAGCGCACCTCCGAGACACCTGAGTAAATCAAACTTCAAAGGTTCAGTAGATAGATAACTTCTAATTCTACTGTTAACATGTGATATATAATATGTTGCTTGGTACGTTCACCTACAGGGAAAAAGAATGGCAGAGCGTAGGAAGAACAATAAAAGTTTTCGAAATTATTTTGCCTATCTAATCTGACATTTCAGGCACATTTGGCAGGGGAGTTCAGATCATGAAATGTCTATGAATTTTATGTCGATAGAGTTCCCCGCTGAGACATTATTCACCTCAATAGTCTACAGCATGAAATTCAATTGTTGCGGGACATTAAAATATTGATAGTGGTTTCTGGATCCGTACACTATTATTTATAAAATAACACATAAAATAAGTCATTTTAGTCCATAATGAAAATAGTAAGTCTTACGGCACTGTCTTAATAATTAGCGTAAACGTGGCTGGCAGATCCAGATATGTAAAAGTAGGCTTATGAAGGTTAGTTCTTCTGGTGTCCGTCATATTGTGTATGCAGTACCATATTTTCGTACAGAGTTAAGCTTGGATTCTTAAGGGATTTCTTGCTATGACAAGCATAAAGTAATTTTATATTGCGCATATTTCCTGTAAAGTATCAGTAAGAACACACTTTAAGTCGCCAGTAGCTGGTAAATTTCTTGCAAACAAAACATCCAAAAGCATCTGCCAATTTTCAGTGTAGTATCATCTATTCAGTAGAACAGTAAAATTCAAACTCTTATTTCACGTTCAATTTCGAATAGAATGAGCTGTAATGAAAACCAAAATTAATGACTGGAAATATTCTTTAATTAATTACATTTAGTATAATTCTAAACTGAACTCTTTATTTTATACGAATCAAAAACATGTCATAAGACGGCAGATTATACTGCATTGTTGATATTCTGATGTACCATGAACGCAACCATTGCTCCGCAGAAACAAAAACAAAAGCAGCTGTTTTATCCAGGGATTCACCATAGAATTCCCTCATCAATTACATTAGTAAAACTCGATACGATATTGAAGTTTTCTTTGCTAATAAAACACATAATCACGTATTGAGCCACGCACCCCCGGGAGATCAAAATACACCGTTCTTTATAGCCACAAGCTCAATTGGCACTTATCGTTTTTTTATGTTACACTCTTCAGTACTTATTCACCTGCCTATTGACACCTACTTAAGAACTTCACAAACATCAGTTAGAGAAAGTGTGTTCACTGCAGAACATTACCATCTAGTTTTCTTATGTATTGATTTCATGGTGAACAGAATTATGTTCAGCTCCTGAAATTCCTATGCATTTTGGAAACATATAGAATAAAGAAGAAAACAAAACAATTCCACACTGTGCTTTTGATCTGTTGTTGTTATAAAAAAATTTCATCTTCTGTATGGTTAAAAACTGAGGGGAATTTCGTCATCTCGGCGTATTTGGTAGAAGGATAAGTTTGTGCTTCTATGCAACGTAGGTTCAAATGTCAACGAGGAATCATCTCATGACAACAGTACACAGAAATCGTATCATTTTGGAACAGAAGACAACAAAGGAGAGAATGATAGAATGTTGTGAACGCTGTGCCTGTGTTTCAGCCTGGGGCCAACATCGTTTTTTTAATGTCTAGTTTAACGTAATATAGTTACTGGACCAGAGGGTGAAATTCCTATCGGTTTTGAAACAATAGGACATCAAAAGCACAACGTGGAATTCTTTTGCTCTCTCTTTTATTCCGTACAGTTTTTAAACTGATATGAATTTCAGGCTTTGTTTTTAAAATAATTCAAAGTTCCCCCTATTGGAACCTATCGTTGTCACTGATACTACTAATTTATCATCTGCCATTCAAATTTCTTTTCAAATCCTGATATAATGAAATCTAGCTTATTTGTTTGAGATTAAATCAGGTGCAGAACACTCAGAAATCAACCTTGCCGGGAGCGAGTGTTTTTATGCAAGGTCATTACAATGTCCACTGTCACACACTGAGTGTATCAATTGCTCTTTGACACGTCACTTATTACCTGTGCACATATCTGTAGGTACGAAACCTTCAGGGGTTAATCTATCATTGCATTAACAATGATGCATTGCTTGCAAAGCTATCAATATTTTATTGGCTTGCGGAACAAATTGCAGGGATTAACGATTGGGTGATAAATTATTAGTTCTTCACGCTTTTAATGGTATTGTTTTCCTGGGTCCGGTTACTTGATGTGTTTTGTACGTGAGGATATTTGCCGTGACATGTTCTGGTGATTTATAATTCTCCATTTATGACTTTCCATTTCCTATGGTTATTTATTAGTCTTATTTATTCCAATACACAAAGGTTAATCGAAATGTACATACGTTATCATTTGGTAAAATTCTCGTGATTTTGAACAATAACAATTCATGTCGTGTTTGTGCTTTGTCCTTTGTTATTCAATAAACCATTTCAAGAAAATTGTGAGAACATCTGAACATAAAATAATTTTACAAAAGAACCGTTTTGAAATTTTGTTACACTAATTTTATCAGTACACAGAAATTGTATTATTTTGGAAACGAAGAGAACAAAGGAGAGAACGAAAGAATTTCACGCTGTGCCTCTGATTTACTATTGTTGAACTTCTGATACGAACAGATCTTTAAATTTATATCAATTTTATTTCAATAGAACGTCAATAACCCAGCGTGAAGTTCAATTGAAATTCAATTGTTGGGGGACCCTAAACTTTTGATAGTTATTTAATGATCTGTTCAGTGTGCTGATCTTAAATCCCCCAATCCCAGGCAAGTTACTGTACGCAGCTGCTAAATTATGATCATTTTATGGTTGCACGAAAAGCACAGTGCGCTCTTTAAGGTTCTCCATACACAGCATGTACATGTGTAAGGGTATAATGCAGATGGAGACAATGTCTAATTGAAGTGACATTAATAACTTTAATTACAGATGGCATTGATGCATCCAATGCCCAGGGCTTTTAACATAGAGATAAAATGAAGACCATTTAGCCAGTTTATCTAAACTGTACGTTGCCTTCAGGACCCTCAGGGCAACGTAAGAATTTGAAGTTGTGTTATTGTGGCGGTCAAAAGCACAACGTGGAATTCTTTTGTATCAAATGTCTCTAAAGGTCAAAAGGTGGCATGATCTAGAAAGTCCCATTCGAGAGTGTCAAATTTGTTGAAATATGAGTCTGCAGGTGAATGACATAACTTTTGGTTTAAAATTATCAGTAAAGAAGAAGAAATCACAATTCATTTCGCAAATTGAGTAATATATATTCAGTAATACCTGTTGAATGAGGGAAAAAGGAAGTTGAAACGCATAAAGCTATCATATGAACCTTGGTAAAGCTGTATGCCTTGTCATTCCTCGTCAATTTATATCCATTGATCGTATTTGTTGTTTGAGACAACACAATTTAATGTCCAAAAAGCTCGGCTGGAGTCATCTCACCCGAGTTACAGTTAAAGTTTGAAGTTCCCTTTGAGTTGATATCCCAGAGAAGTTTAATATTTGCAGAGCATGAAATTTCTATCAGTATTGGAACAATAGCGCATCAAAAGCAACAGTTCTTCTGTTCTCCTTTTGGTTCTGTAGTTCCACATTGATAGGGATTTTAGGGACTGAACAACAGAAATTTATTTTGTGCCTTTATGTGCGTTAACAAAACATTTTCAAGTTAATAGAAATTTTAGTACAGTATTTAAGAGCACTATGGGTGGTGTCTGTATGTCCGTCCGTCTATCTGTCTGGTCATCTGGATCCAGATTTTGCCTGGCTTAACCGGGAAATACATGTTTGATGATACCAAGGTCAGGTTGACTATCTAGGATGATGTGACCAATACCTAAGATGAAAGTAAAAATAAAGGGCAAAGTCAGAAATCTATGTTCTGTGTTTCTGGACTACTACTCTGACTCAGACTTTGATTCGGGAAAAAAAAGTACTCCGATTTTAAGTGTAGAATATTTTTCCAAGTCTACTTTACCTTCCATTGAAATAATATTATTCCATACGAAAACAACTCCGTTAAAAGGTTTGTCTCTCAAATATATTATGAATATCAATTTCAAACATCGACTAATTTCATGTTCATATTCTGGACTGGTGCCTTTATGGACAAAATATAGATTTCAAATTTCCAAATGATGCAATAACTTTTGATGGAAAAATTACCTCAATTTTACAAAAAGCAATGGCAATTTTACGCAATCTTTACACCAAAAGCATCAATAACACAGCATAGAATTCCTTTGTTCTCAAACTTTCCTATGTTGATAGATTTAAAGAGCTTTCATTTCAGGGTACTAGAATTCCATGTTGTTTCTTCCATTTAAACAAAACTTTCTTGTTTCCGAGATGACTGAATATTCTGCTACGGATTACCTGTATATTTCTGCGACAACGAAATACGCATCTTGTTTATTGCCCATCAGGTGCTGCCACAAATGGAAAATTCCTTTTCTTATTGCAGTTCAGGAAACCATCGCACAATTTTAGTCATAAAATCGCGTTTTATGACTTATACAATCAGACAACCCTGTCAATCGTACACGTAATAGATCTATAAAGGACACTCAATATGTCCATTCAACATGTCAGAGTGTGTAAATGGCACTAATGAAAATCTCTTGTAAAATCTACTGCTGAAATGTTTGTTCAGTAATAAATTGTGTACATAGATTCAACGCAACATTAATTGCAAAACAGTGCAAAAAGTTTATTCCCTTCAACTCGGAAAATTCTATTCATTTCTTTATGATTTTTCCTATAAGGCTCCTTTACATAAGCTAGGCTGAATATAAATGATGAAGATTCGTCCTGCAAGTGAGTTAGTACAGAGGGTGAAATTCCTATCATTTTAGGACAATAGCGCATCAAAAGCACAGCATGAAATTCTTTCCTTCTCCGCATTGTTCTCTTCGTTTTAAAAATGATAGGAATTTGACAAGCTGTAACTCTTGTCTAAGGAAGCTGCAAATTTAAGGAAGCTGCACGCTACATTAAATGCTACTCTTATGGTTATGGTGCTTTGGGTCTTTTTCAGTCCATGAAATTCATGAAATTCCATTTTGTGAATAGCACATCATGCTGTGTCCTTCACTTGAATAATAGCGTGAATTTCTATTGTACCCAAAATGGACAGGTATGAAACATGCATTGCATCCTGTAATGGAGACGTTTGCTATTCTCTTTGGATGACTTTGACAGGATTGTACAGTCGTTGATCTGAGTCAAATAAACTGCGGAAATAAGTGTCAGAGTTACATTGATTTGCCTAGAATTTCCATTCTATTAGTATCAAGTGGCCGCATTACACTTCATCAATGCGCATTTAAATATCTGTCAACCGAGGTTATTGTCTTAGACGGGTCATGAATAGAGACTATGTTTGGACGTGTGATTAAAATTATTGAATTTTTCCGTTATGAATGAAATTATCAATCAACTTAACACCGAACTGTATCCTGTTTTGTTTTGTACTCTACGGGAGATTGAGAATGTCATTCAAAACAATTTTTGTCTAGTGCGGGAACATACATGTGTTAGAATTTAAACTGAAATTCGGCAATTAGATCTTATGTGGGATTTGAACAAAGGGTAATTTTAAAAGAAGCTTGCCTTGCTTGAAATAATTTTGACCCCTGTAAACATTGACAACCAAACCCAGCTTTGGAAATTTTGGGTCCGTTTTGAACCAAAAGAATCTTTCTGTGCCGAAGTGAACACCGTGAAACAAAATTCAGATTTTTTCTTCCAAAATAAGACTGCCAGACGCCAATCAGGGACTGAACTGACGTGCAAAGGCACAGCGTGAAATTCTTTCCTTCTCTCCTTTGTTCTCTTCGTTTCCATATGATACGATTTTTGTGTACTGGCAGTTTGAAGTGGAAAAGGCCTAACGTGTTGCTACTATACTGATCAGTGTAACATGAAACTTTAATTGTTTCTCAATCATTTCAGAAAATGAGCAAAAGCAGGCCACTCCATTCGTTTCGTCAGATGACTATTGTAGCTCAAACTTTGTTCCAAAATTATAGCATTTTCTTCTGTTGTTTGATTGTTAATTGTCACTACCATATATGGCAAACAAAATTTCACGTTGTTCCATGTACGAAAATCAAAACTATAGCATACATTTCTATTGTTTATGAACGGACAAGTTCCCGGTGGTATGCAATCAGAAGTGTACTCACCTAGTTTTAGCAGATGACAACAGATTGTCGCCAGAACAGTAGAAATCCAGATTTTATATCCATCCATTGTGTTACGGATTGACTGATAATATCCTCCAGTTATTGTTCGGTTTATTTATAACAACTTTTCATTCTGGATCTAAATATATACATCCCACTTAATCACGGTGATGAAGCGGATTGTGCATAAGCTTTTTAATCGGAATACATCTCGTGAAATTATGATCATTTTCTGTTCACGCGAAAAGCACAGTGTGCTCTTTAATGGTCTCCATAGACAACATGTACATGTTTTAGGGTATATAAGGCAGATGGAGACAATGTCTAATTGAATTGATTACGTTGAAACAATTAATAGATCGCATAGACGTACATCTATATCTGAGGCGTTTACATAGAGACAAAATGAAGACAATTTAACCCTATGAGATGATGTGATAAAATGCTTTTGTAAATCAATTCTTGAAATTCCTATCAACTTGAAAACGTAGAGAACAAAAGAGAAACAGATGTCAAATTAATTGATGTATCATATGAAAATTAAATAATTACATGTAATGCATGCTTCCTTTGGAAATTGCAAAATTAGCACTTGGCAGTGAATAAGGTGTCATTACAGCCGTAACTTTTCCAAATAAATTGGCCAAATAGAAAATTTTCGTTAGAAAAATCAGCCGTCCGTAAAATAAGCCGGGTTTTTATCTCTTTTTTTTTCTTTTTTTTTTTGAAAATAACATTTGAAATCATAAAAATCCTGTTAATTTTAGAACAATGGAATTTCACGTGGTTCTTTTGTAAGTTTCGAAAGTACAATGTGGTCTTTCTTAAACGGCCTGAATTGTTAAAATATTTTAGAAATTGGTAAACGTTCAGAACTGCACCATTTTAAATGGTAGAAATGTTAAGCAAGGGATGAATGTGCAGTCAGTTGTCATCAGAGCAGCTAGATCTATATTATACTAAACTTAATGTTTCTGCCAGCAAGTCAGGGTAGATATAATTACAATGTCTTACTATGTGCTGCGTTATGTACGTTTGCATTTGCTTTAATGTGCTGTCGTAATACTTGTTCCTTTTAACACTGAATAAAATTCCGCATTGATATCAAAGCTTACGCATTATTCCGTTTCCCCACCGTGTGTATTGTATCCACTCATAGTCAACAGACGATGATGAGTCCAGATTCTCCTTTCGCCAGCCTGTCTCCCCCTCTACGTTTTCTGTGTTTGTGTGAATCAAAAATCAATAATTCATTGATAATTTATCATCCCGATCACTAAGTACTATATGCTGTGTTTATTTCCAATTAAGAGTAATGTTGCTTTTCCATGTCAGTACACTATATATATATTTGTATACATCACCATGAACGTGCCTGTATATAAATATAGAAAGGCCAGTGTTGCTTACAGTAGTAAAGCTAAATATCCGAGTAATTTATATGTATCCTCCTTGGAAGTTATTCCTTTTATTGCTATTACAGATCTAATCTTAATTTACCCGTGACTGAGTATCGGAAAAATAACAAGTATTCCGTGTATGTTAATGCAAGGTGTGTAGCAAGTTTTAGCTCTCAAGTTAGAGATTCCGAGTTCAAATCCCAACATTTAGTTTTTACTGGTTAGTTTTCGTGTTCATCGCCAGATGTCCCCACGTGCTAATTTGGTAATTTGTTGAAGGCTACAGCAAGACATCCTTCACTGCCATCAGTGTCCTCGCCTTAAATCATGTCAATTATTTGCCCACTTTACTTTTGTTTCCGTCTCCTAAGTGCAGGTGCAGTGGACACACCCAACCACAAGTACAGCTGGTCATGCAGTTATCAGTGCCCTTGTTTTCTTACTTTCCTTGACACGCAAATCTGAAATTAAAAGAGAAAAATGTGATTAGTGTAGTTAAGTAGAGTAAAGTATTATATCGTAAAGTATAGCAAACCAGAGTAGTGCTAATATGTAGATGCAACGAAGTCATTCTTTTGTTTGATAAATTTATTCAGTAATTATCAGGTCTTCAAATTCCTATCAATTTGGGAAAATACAGAACAAAAGAGAAAAACAGTTCCATGCTGTGCTTTTGAATTTCTATTGTTCCAAAAAATGATAGTAATTTCGCCCTTTGTGTTACTTTTGCTGTCAGATTCAAAAAGTAAAAGTCCTGGTGATTTACACTATTCACATTCCTTGAGATTTGTACGTACACCATTGTGCATTTGATCTCATCAGAATACAAATGCATAGTGGATTTAAGGCCCGTCAGGTGCTGCCCTCGTCAATTTTTTTACCGATGAACTTTTGTCCATTACCTTACTATGGGAAGTCCAACATATTATCACACACTTCACTTGTCAGCTGCCGGTGTAGCGTGTTCAGAAACCCCGCAGCCCAAACACCCCGTCGGGGTTTGTGAAAATAGGCAATCTATTTTCACACACTCCGACGGGGTTGCCCAAATCAGATAAACTGGATGTGATGTGCAACCCCCCCCTATTTCAGGAACCCTCCATATGTTATTTGTTTGTGATGTATTTGCAGATAGGAAATGACTTTGCGATGGGTGAAACCACAACATTACCTGGTGTGTTACTGATGAACTGTGCCAGCAAGCACTGCACCAGCAAGCACTGCACCAGCAAATACAGTGCCAGCAAATACCACACCAGCAAGTACTGCACCAGCAAATACTGCACCAGCAAGACAAATGCGACCAACAAACTATTTATTAGTTTTTATATAATTTATTACATTACATTTTATGTTGAATTCTATGTTATTATTTTCCAAAAAGATTCTCTTTAATGAATACCATAATTTTTTAATGAG